>CM053587.1:3454216-3477474 GCA_028646515.1 Pseudochirops corinnae
AGGGAGAGACAGAATGGAGTTAATCATATAGAAGAGGCTAGGGATAATTGTTACAATGGAGGGGAAGCACAGGAAGGCAAAAGGGAAAGGGTCAACCTTACTCTCATTGAATTTGGCTTAGAGAAGGAATGACATAAACTCTAAACTGGGTATCTTGCCACACAAGAGAGTAGGGGGGATGGGGATGAGAGGTGGGATGACAGAGGGGAAGGCAGGTGGGGGGGAGGGTTGCTGGAAGTACATACTTCTGTAAAGGGACAGGGACAGGGTAGAGAATAGAACAAGGCGGGGCAGGATAGGAAAGAGGGACATATAATCAGTCTCTCACAATATGTCCACTGTGGAGATGTTCTGTGTAATTACACATGTACAGCCTGTATTGAGTTGCTTGTCCTTCCAGTAGGGGTGGGTGACAAGGGAGGAAGGGAAAGAATCTAGAATTTAAAGTTCTATAATCAAATGTTAAAAATATATATGTGTATATATTATTATTATTATTATTATTAACTATATGCAACTGGGAATTAAGATATACAGACACTGGGGTAGGAAGACCCATCCTGCCCTACCAGAAAGTCAGAGGGGCAATGGGGGGAGGACATAGAGAGCAGATTGGGGGAGGCTCTATATAGTGAGATCGCTGTTTTGGGGTGGTGGGTAGGGGAAAGATGGGGAGAAAATTTGTAACTCAAAATCTCGTGGAAATGAGTGATGTAAACAAAATAAATTAATTAATTAAAAAAAATAAATGAGATGATACGGAAAAAAAAATAACAGTTTATAATTTATATCTAATTATTCAATTTGGCATAGTAGATAGAGACCTTGACTTGGAATTAGAAAGACCTTGGTTTCTGACTTGTGCTTCTGACACCTGCTATCTGTGTGATCATTAGACAAGTCTTTTAACTTTTTGGGCACCCCAACTCCCTAACACTAAGAATTACATAGGAATTGCTGGTTTGAATAATTGAATGATGTTTCCTTACTGGATGTTTCCTACACAGATGAAATCACAGGTCCAGATCAAATGCAAGTAAAAAGATTCTCCATTACAATAATATGTTCATTAAACTGAGAAATGAACTGTGTATGTGTATGCCCAGACGTGAGAGTTTTATTTCTTATGTAGCATGTTCATCTGCTTTTATTATTATGTTAGACTGGTGATCATTGTAGCATTTACCTTTTTTTGAAGGCTGATCTCTCACTTTTTTCCTGAAGTCTAAGAGCATTTGGTAATTATTTTTCCCCAATTACATGTTAAAACAATTTGAAACCTTTTTTTTCACATTTTGAGTTCCAAATTCTTTCCTTTCTTCCCTTCTCTCCCTCTACCACTTTGAGAAGGCAAGCAATTTGATACAGGTTATACATATGCAATCATGCAAAACACGTTACCTACCACATTAGTCATGTTGTGAAAGAAATCACAGGCCAAAAATAAAGATAAAGAAAGGGTATGCTTTGATGTATATTCTGATTCCATCAGTTGTTTCTCTGGATATGTATAGCATTTTTCATCAAATCATTCAGAATTATCTTAGGTCACTGTATTACTGAGAACAGCTAAGTCATTCACACGTTCACAGGTCTTTATTATATAATATTACTGTTACTGTAGTCAGTATTCTCCTGGTTCTGCTCACTTCACTTTGCATCAATTCATGTAACTCTTTCCAGGCTTTTCTGAGTGCATCCTGCTCGTCATTTCTCATAGCACAGTAGTATTCCATCCCAATCACATACAACAGCTCATTCAGCCATTCCCCCATTGGTGGACATCCCCTCAGTTTCCAGTTCTTTGCCACCATTAAAAATGCTGGCATAAATATTGTTGTGCATAGAGACCCTTTTCTATCCTGTTTTTGTTTTGTTTTGTTTTTTAATCTCTTTGGGATACAATTCTAGTAATGGTATTGCTTGGTCAAAGGGTGTGCATGGTTTTTAGTAGACCAGATTACATTGTAGAATGGTTGAATCAGTGTATAACTTCACCAAAGTGCGTTAAGTGCCTCAATTTTCCCATGTTCATTCCAACATTTGTCGTTTTCCTTTTCTGTCATATTAGCTCATTTGATAGGTGGGGTGATATAGCTCAGAGTTGTTTTAATTTGCGTTTCTTTAATCAGCAATTTAGAGTATTTTTTTCATCTGATTATAGATGGCTTTCCTTACTTCATCTGAAAACTGTCTGTTCCTATCCTTTGACCATTTGTCAGCTGAGGAATGGTTCTTCTTATTATGAATTTGACTCAGTTCTCTATGTGTTTGAGAAATGAGGTCTTCATCAGAGAAACGTGCTGTAAATTTTTTTTGTCACAACTGAGATTACCAACTGTATTCCCATTCCCTTACCCCCTCCCTATTTTATCTTTCATTCTGTCCATTGTAAAAATTAGTGTTATGCTTCTGTCTTTTACCTCTCCCAGTCCTCTCTCCCTTTTATCACAACACTCCCCCTGCCCCTCCAAATTTTCTCATCCCTTCCTTTCCTACTTTACTCTGTGGTAAGATAAATTTCTATACTCAACAGAGTGTGTATGTTATTCCCTCTTTGAGGTATTTCCAGTGAGAGTAAGTTCACTCACTCTCCCCACCCCCCCCATCTTCCTCTCCATTGTAAAAGTGCTTTGGTGCCTCTTTTATGTGAGATAATTTATCCAATTTTAGCCCTCCCTTTCTCTTCTTCCCACTTTATTTCTCTTTCTCATCCCTTAATTTTATTTTTAAAAAATTTTGAGATAATCATCCTATTATATTCAGCTCATGCCCATGCCCTCTGTCTATGTATACTCCTTCTAACTGCCCTAGTAATGAGAAAGTTTTTAGGTGTTAGAAATAGCATTTTCCCATGTAAAAATGTAAATAGTTTAACCTTTTTGAAAACCTTATGATTTCTCTTTCCAGTTTACCTTTTCGTGCTTCTCAAGTTTTATATTTGAAAGTCGAAATTCAGCTCTGGTCTTTTCATCAGGCATGCTTGAAAGGCTTCTATTTCGTTGATTGTCCATTTTTTCCCTTGAAGGATTATATTCAGTTTTACTGGGTAGGTGATTCTTGGTTGTTAACCTACCCCCTTTGCCCTCTGGAATATCACATTCCAAGCCCTCTAGTCCTTTAATGTGGAAACTGCTAAATCTTACATTATTATCACTGTGGCTTCATGGTATTTGAATTGTTTCTTTCTGGCTCCTTCCAATATTTTCTCCTCGACCTAGAAACTCTGGAATTTAGCTATAATATTCATGGGAGTTTTCATTTTGGGGGATCTCTTTCAGGAGATGATTGGCGAATTCTGTCAATTTCTATTTTATCCTCTGTTTCTAGAATATCAGGGCAGTGTTCCTTGATAATTTCTTGAAAGATGTCTAGGTTCTTTTTTTGATTATAGCTTTCAGTCAGTCCAATAATTTTAAAATTATCTCTTCCTGCATCTGTTTTCCAGGTTAGTTGTTTTTCCAATGAGGTATTTTAAATTTTCTTTTTTTTTTCATTCTTTTGATTTTGTTTTATTGTTTCTTTGTTTTTTGGTGGGTTTTTTTAATAGTTTTTTTTTTTTGTTTGGTTGGTTTTTTTGCTTTTTGGTGGGGGGAAGGTAGGGCAGTTGGGGTTAAGTGACTTGCCCAAGGTTACACAGCTAGTTTTATGTTAAAAGTCTTAAGCCAGATTTGAACTCAGGTCATCCTGACTCCTGAACCAGTGCTTTGTTTACTGTGCCACATAACTGTCCCTATTTTATTGTTTTTTGATGTCTCATAAAGTCATTATTAGCTTCCACTTGCCCAATTTCTAACTTTTTTAGGAAATTATTTTCTTCAGTGAGCGTTTGTGCCTCCTTTTCCATCTGTCCAGTTCTGCTTTTTTTAACGGGTTCTTGTCTTCAGTGAATTTTTTAAATATCTTTTTCATTTGGTTGATTTTGCTTTTTAAAGCATTCTTTGCTTCTTTGGATTTTTGTACCTTTTTAAAAAATCATTTGGCCTATTCTATTTGTAAAGGTATTGTGGTTTTTTGTACCTTCCTTTACCAAACTGTTGACCCATTTTCATCACTCTCATTTCTCTTCCCAATTTTTCCTCTACCTTTTAACTTGATTTTCAGAATCCTTTTTGAGCTCTTCTATGGCTTGAGACCAATTCATATTTTTCTTTGAGGCTTTATATGTAGTGGTTTTGACGTTTTTGTCTTCTGTTTGCTCAGTTTTTCAGCCCATTTCTTGACTTTTGACTCTCTGCTAAAGTGGGGCTGTGCTTCTGGGATAGATGATGGTGTACTTTCTCAAGCTTTAGGGTTTTTGTGCAGCTGTTTTCAGAGCTTGTTCTGGGGAGTCTGTAAACTTTCAGTTCTTCCTAGTTGGTACAGAGAGGTGTGATCTACAGAGAGGTGTGCTTATTGCTCTCCTAACTTGTGCTCGGTGAGTGACCACAGGCATTCTTTTCTGCCTTGCAGTTGTGACAAGGGTCCCTACTTACCTGCAACTACAAGTTCTGGTATGCTAGTATTCCTCCTTGCCTCAGGACTGTCATTAGGACTGTGATCTGAATCTCAGTATGGACAAATGTAATGGAACCCTCTTCCCGTTGCCGGCAAAGGAACTACTGTAATGCCCTTCTGATCAGTTCTCTGACCCCTTTACTGTTCTTGGACTGAAAGCTCAGGAAGCAGCTGCTGGGATCAGGCCTTCTCCTGGTTTGGTGGTACTTAGCATAGGCTGATGTAGCCTATGCTGGACTGAGCTCCCTTCTCACCCCCGTGTGACAGACCTTTCCTGCTGACCCTCCGTGTTATTTTTGGCTGAAAAATTGTTTTATTTCATCCTTTTGTGGCTTTTTCCACTCCAGAATTTGTTTCAAAGTGATATTTTAAAGGTATTTGGAGGGGAATTTGGAAGGGAATTTGCACTGGAACAGAAATATTAATAAGGCACATTAGATATGGTTTCCTCTCACACACATCCCAGTTACCTGATTGCACAATGCATTTTCTTAAGCAATTTTCTTGTATATAGAATAAGATTATTTTAGATTGATTACTTAGTTTTTTCTATTTGAATTTTAAACATTTGGGTGATGAAAAATGTGGGCCTTAGAATTTTCCATATCAATATTGAGAGTAATACAAAATACCGTATTTTGGTTGCACAAAAATATATTCTTGCACATTATTTAACCTCTCCAAGGACTCAGTTTTCTCATTTGCACATGAAAAGGCTAGACTATGTGAGCTCTAAAGTTCCTTCCAGTTGTAAATCATGGATCCACTATCATAGAGATTAGGAAGCCTCTTAACAGGTAGCATTCTTTCTCAGCCTACTCTTGTTCCCAATGGCATCACTAAAAATAAAGTGATGATAAAGTATAGAAAATACTGGTAAAGCTGAGCCACCTCACCAGTGGCATTTTTTTTTGCCTCAGAAATATTCTTTTCTTACCCATGGCGAACAGTGAAGAGTAACAGCAATTATTTCTGTTACTTCTGCTGTCTGTTGGGCTTTGGGGTTGTGGTGGTGGTTTTAACTCTTTTTCCCTACAAAAGCATTTCCAAAGCATGTAATGAATATCTACATTGGGAATAATGTAGAGGACCTTTTTGCTTACTTCCAGGCCTGTTCACAAGTTCAGAATGGGAGAAGTCTCTACATGGGAAGAAAAGTATTTAGTTACATGCTTTTTCCTACAATTGGCTCAACAATTTTTCAACTATTATATACACATATATGATATTTTCTGTCAAGGAAAGCACTGAGAAGGGCAAGTGTTAAAAACTAATATATCAGTCAAATGATTATTGTGCAGACTACTATGTTAGATGCTTTTTGAACTATAAGGAGATATAAGGAAAGAGAAAAAATCATGGAACTTATAATCTAGTTGGGCATCAGTGGGCTTATAGACTTTAAAAAAAATATCCATTAAAAAAGTAAGAATTTCTAGATGGGAAGAATAGTGTGAGCAAAAGCAGTAATGGGAAGAATGATTGCAAATATATTCTAGGGACACAAATGTGACTGGAGCAAAATATTTAATAAAGAAGTGAGACATCAGGGTCATATTTTGGAGATTCTTAAATAACCAAACCCTGATTTGATGTAAACTGTTGGATTTGGAGTAGGCTAATCATATAATAGAAATAATGTTTATAATGGAAATGTTAATTTAGTTACAGTATGCTGAATGAATCTGAGCTGCTAGGAGTCTAGGTGTGAGGTAACATAGACTTGAACTAGAGAGACTCTTGTGGAGTTTGAAAGGAAGTGATAACTTTTGAGAGCCAAATAATGAAAAAAAGACAATCTAATTACCAACTAGATTGGGGGAAGGGGTTCAAATGACTAAAATTTGACTCTTGAGTGATGATAAGAATGAAGGAGGAACTAGTTTCAAGGTTGTAAAGAGATGTTGAGAAAATCACTTTTCTCTTGAACCTCCATTAGTGTTAGGCATGCTAATATTCCTTAGAGCAGTTGCATTTTTATTCTGAACTTAAACTAAAAACCCTTTTCTATATACAGAGCAGAACTCAAAAAATGAGTTATCTCTAAAACTGTGAATCTCTTACTTCATATACCAGTTGCTTTTTACACAGTATACGGTGATTTCCACAAGTAGGAAGGACTTTCAAAATCACCCGCGTCCTTTTGGACTTCTTTCGTCTATGCTTTTTTTGTAAAGTGTTTTACTGACCCTCTTTTTGGTACCACTGTTACTGATATCTCTGGAATGGAATCTCTTGACTTGGCTATGACATTGCTGTTTAGTTATGTCTGACTGTGATCTCATTTGGGTTTTCTTGGCAAAAATACTGGAGTGGTTTTCCATTTCTTTCTCTAATTCATTTTACAGATGAGGAAACTGAAGCAAACTGGGTTAGATGACTTGCCCAGGGTCACAGGACTAGTACATGTCAGCAGTTGGATTTGAATTCAAGAAAAGGGGCCTTCCTGATTCCAGGCCCAGCATTCTATCTATCCACTGTGCCACCTTGCTGTCCCATGACATTGCTAGAGGTTTCATTTTGGAATTTCCTTAGGAAGGTGACCAGTGGATTCTTTGTATTTTCACTTGGTTGTCTGGATTTAATAAATCTGGATGGTTTTCTCTGATTTCTTGAACTGTGATCTCAAGTCTTTTTTTAGGCTTGATTTTGACAAAGGTGAATGATCTTAAATGATCTTATCTGTACTGTTTTTCCAGGTGTGTAGTTTTTTATTAAAATGGGTTGGTAGGAACCAGGGTCACTTTTTTTCAGGTATTTATTGTTAAAAATAGGTAGAAATAATAATTGTATCTTAATTGGTTGCCATGTAGTACAAATTACATAATTAAAAATGAGCCAGTAAAGCTATAGAAATTTAAGCTACTTTAATTTTATTTTTTATTTCCAAATTTAAGTTGAGAGAGAGAGAGAGAGAATTTAGTAGACAAAGGTGGGAGGAATCTAATGGAGGTTTGAGGCCATGGGAAAGTTACTTAACCAGTGTGTCTCAATTTCCTTGTGCTTCCTGTTTCAAAGGGTTGTTATAACGGATGAAATCCTTTAAAAGTTGGTACTATGAAAAGTTAATTTTTTAATAACTTGAATTTTTATAGCATAGCAAGATTTACAAGGTGCTTCATTTATTTCTCATGGTAATCTTGTAAGGTCAGTGCTGAATTATCTCCATTTCACTGATGAGGAAATGGAGTCTCTGACGAGTTGTTACTTGCCCAGTATCACAAAACTAAGAAGTGTCTTAGGCAAGAGTAAAAGAAACCAAGTCTTGTATTTCCAACTTTGTGACCACTCTACCAGGTAGCTACTTATTTGCAATCATTTTTTTTTAATTTTTGGTAATTTTCCATATCATTCCACATCCTCTATCCCCATGGTTCTCAATCTGTGGGTTATGTTCAATTTAAATACATCCTGCACATCAGATATTTACATTATGATTCATAACAGTAGCAAACTTACAGTCATGAAGTAGCAACGAAAATAATGTTATGGTTGGAGGTCACACACTAATGTATTAAGAGAGTCGTGGCATTAGGAAGGTTGAGAACCACTGCTCTGTCCAAAAAGCTTTCCCTTTTAAGTTGGAATAAAAAAAAGGAAGGAAAAAAAACAGTTCAAAATTATCCAACATATTAACTGACTGACATTGTTTGTAGTGATTCATCTCTGTAAAGAAGGGTAAAAGTTTGTGCCATTGCTTCCATTAGATCAAGTTGTACTAAATCAGACTTGGGTTTGTTTTATGATAGACTAGCTTTATACAAAATGACATTGTAAGAAGCGTGTTTAAAATAATTTTTATTACATTTAATTAAACTCATATGTAAGATTTAACTGCAAGTTATTGAAATGTTGCACTAGATGCAACAGTTAATGAACTCCACGTAGTAATAAGCAAACTCCAGTGTATATTAAGCATATTTTATTAAAAATTGAGGCTGCCTCGTTACTCGTCACTTTTGCACATGAGCAGAACTCTCTGTTAGGTCTTCATAGTATTTCTTTCATTTCAGATGGATTTTTTCCCCACCAGTTTTCATGCTTTTTTAGTTTGTTTTCATAATAGTATCAGACGATAAGAGGTCAGAGAAATCGCCACTGCAGAATCAGTGTCAGGAGCACAGTGTTGTGTAGAACATGTCACAGAAGCAGGATTAGGGTCACTACGGTGCTTTGACCAGTAGTAACCTCAGGATCAACTTTCAAAGTCCAGTGTTTTGTGCTGACACCCTCTAGTGGTCATGTGACTATACTTTTGAAATTCTGTGGTAGGATAATTGTTTCCTTTTAACCACTTTGAAGGTACATCAGGAGCTCTGTAAATTGAAGATGGAAATCTTTTGTTGCAGTATAGAGAATGTGTACTTTCTGCTGGCTTCAGATGTGAGGAGGGGTTGTTTTCCAAGGGTTGCTTGCCCCAGTATGTCTTACAATAAATACTGCTGTTGTGTCCCTCTTCCTTCCACCCCCATGCTTTGGTTGATTTGAAGCCAGCGGGTTCAGTAACCTCTTAGAACACTCCTTGGTCTTTCAAACTATTATCACTTCCTCCCTTAAATATTCAAAAAATTATCATTGTAGAAGAACTGGACACTAGAGAACACTACTAGGTCCAAAGGGTGACAGCGCTGTGACCTCAGGAATTGAGGTTACTCATCTACTGGTACAGTTTGCAACCCATTCGTGCTTTTTTACTGGGAGTGATTCTTCTCCCTGTCTTTTGTAGGGATTAAGGCCTTTCCTCTGAGTTTAATACTACCTGGGTAACGTGGCACTATTCCTAAATGACTGATCTGCCTCCTTTTCTGATCATTCATCGTTCATTCTATTTTTTTAGAGTATTTCTTGTGTGTAATTCCTCATGCACAAACAGGAGCCATTCGGACCTTACTTGAGTTCTTTTTTATTTTATTTTTTTAAACAGAAGAACCTGCTACAACCTACACTTGACTGACACGCGTTCACACTTCCAGTAGGCATTCCTCCATTGAAGAGTCGTGGAGGGGAAGAACATAATTACTTGACAGGAAGATAGAGGAGGGGGACCCTTGAGCCCTGAGTTAGTGCCTGATGACTCTGATTACTTCAGACGGGTGTGAGTGGTTATTGAATGGGTGGGTACAGGTTATTTGAGACGGCGCCCGAGAGTCCCTTGAATGGTAAATAAGACTGAGATTTAAGTGTATTCCTGAATGATCAATGCAGCATTTTCATGATATCAAACTGTGAGAATATGGTTATTTATTTTTATTTAGTATTTTATTTTCCCCCAATTAACATGCAAAAACAATTTTTAACACTTTTAAAAAAACTTTGAGTTTGAAATTCTCTCTCTTCCTTCCTGCCCACTCTGCCACTGAGAAGGCAAAGAATTCATAGGTTATACACGTATAGTCAGGCAAAACATTTCCAGTATTAGTCGTGTTGTGAAAGAAAACAGAGAGCAAAAAAATCTCAGGAAAAATAAAGTTAAAAAAGTGTGCTTTGATCTCTATTCAGACACCATCAGTTCTTTCTCTGGAAATGGATAGCATTTCTCATCATAAACCCTTCCAAGTTGTGTTGGATCATTATGTCACTCAGAACAGTGAAGTCACTCACAGCTGATCATCTTACACTATTGCTGTTCCTTTGTACACAGTACATTCCATTTTGTGTCAGCTCATGTAAGTCTTTTCAGGTTTTTCTCAGAGCATCCTGCTCATCATTTCTTACATCAAAATAGTATTCTATCATAATCATATACCACAATTTGTTTATCCATTATCCTGTTGATGGGCATCCCCTCGGTTTCCAATTCTTTGCCACCAGAAAAGAGCTGCTATGGACACTGTTGTACCCATAGGTCCATTTCCATTTTGTTTTTTATCTCTTGGGATACAGACCTAGTAGTGGTATTACTACGTCAAAGGGTGTGCATGTTTATAGATAGCCCTTTGTGCATAGTTTCAAATTGTTCTACAGAATATTTGAATCAGTTCACAACTCCACCAACAGTATATTAGTGTTTCACTTTTCCCACATCCCTTCCACCATTTGTCATTGTACTTTTCTGTCCTATTAGCCAGTCTACTAGGCATGAGGTAGTAGCACCTCAGATTTGTTTTAATTTGCATTTCTCCAGTCCATAGTGAATTAGAGCATTTTTTCATGTGGCTAGAGAGAGCTTTGATTACTTAATTTGAAAACTGTTCATATCTTTTGATCATTTATTAATTGGGGAGTGGCTCTTTTTTTTTTTTTTTTTATAAATTTGACCCAGTTTTCTGTATGTTTGAGAACTGAGACCTTTATCAGAGAAACTTGCTTCAAAATTTTTTCAGTTGTATCGTGAACTGTATTTCCTTCCATCCTGATCCCCCCTCCCATTTATTCTGTTCTTCCTTTCATCCTGTCCCTTTTCAAAAGTGTCTTGTTTCTGATTACCCCCTCCCTCAATCTGCCCTCTCTTCAAACACCATTGCCCCCCCTTTCTTTTATCCACTTCCCTTCCTACTTTCCTATAGGGTTAAGATAGATTTCTATTCACATTTGGGTGTATGTGTTATTCCCTCTTTAAGACAATTCTGATTAGAGTAAGGTGTACTCACTCCACCTGGCCTCCCTGCTCTTCCCCCTCCACTGTAAAAGCTTTTTCTTGCCTCTTTTATGTGACAATATATGAGATAATTTATCCCATTCTTCCCCTCCCTTTGTTTCTCCTAGTACATTCCTCTCTCACCTCTTAATTTTATTTTTTAGATATCATCCCTTCATATTCAACTTTCAAAGTAACCTTATTTTCTATTCAGTTTTCAAATTAACCTTATTAATTCCCTTATGATTTCCCTTTCCTGTTTATCTTTTTATGCTTCTCATGTGTTTTGTATTTGAAAGTCAAATTTTATATTCAACTAGGGTCTTTTCACCAAGAATTCTTAAAGATCCTTTATTTCATTGAATGTCATTTTTTGCCCTGAAAGATCATACTCAGTTTTGCTGGGTAGGTGGTTCTTCGTTGTAATCCTAGCTCCTTTACTTTCCAGAATGTCACGTTCTAAGCCATCCAGTCCCTGAAGACACAAGCTGCTGCATCTCGTGTTATTCTGACTGTGACTCCACTGTACTTTGTATCTTTCTGGCTACTTGCAATATTCTCTTCTTGGCCTGGGCGCTCTGGAATTTGACAGTGATATTCCTCATCAGTAGATTCTTGCCTTTCTATTTTACTCTCTGGTTCTAGAATATCAGGGCAGTTTTCAGTAATAATTTCTTGAAAGATGCTGTCTTCACTCTTTTTATGATCATGGCCTTCAAGTAGTCCAGTAATCTGTTTTCTAGGTCAATTGAGATAATTCACATTTTCATCTCTTTTTTCATTCTTTTGATTTTGTTTGATTGTTTCTTGATTTCTTATAAAGTCATTAGCTTTCATTTGCTCCATTCCGATTTTTAAGGAATTATTTTCTCCAATGATATTTTGTACCTCCTTTTCCATTTTTGTCAATTCTACTTTTTAAGGAGTTTTTTCTTCAGTGAATTTTTATGCCTTTTTTCCATTTGGCAGATTTGCTTTTTAAGGCATTCATCACCTCATTGGATTTTTGGACCTCTTTTACCATTTGGCCTAGTCTGTTTTTTAAGGTGTTATTTTCTTCAGTATCTGTGTGTGTGTGTGTGTGTGTGTGTGTGTGTCTCCTTTACCAATTTGTTTGACTCTCTTTTCATTGTGTTTTTAGTTTGTTGTTGGGTTTTTATTTTTTTTTTTTGTATCACTCTTAATTTTTCTTCCCAATTTTTCCTCTTCTTCTCTTATTTGATTTTTAAAATCCTTTTTGATCTCTTTCATGGCCTGAGACCATTTCACATTTTTCTGGGAGGCCTTGTTTTGTTTTGACAGTTTTTACTTTGTTGTCTGATTCTGAGTGTGTATTTTGATCTTCCTTGTCACCGTAGTACCTTTATGTGGTCAGAATTTTTTTCTGTATGCTCATTTTCCCAGCCTATTTCTTGACTTTTAACTCTTAGGGCTCTGCTTCCAGGGTGGAGGGTACATTGTTGCAAGCTTCAAGGGTTTTGTGCAGCTGTTTTCAGAGATACTTCTAGGAACCCGTAAGTTTTGAGTTCTTCCAAGGTAGTATGATCTAAGGAGAAGTGTGTTTACTCCTCTCCTGCCCTGGAACTGTGATGAGGGTCCCTGCAGTGCCACAGGCTCAGCTGAGCTCATGTTCCTCCTTGACCTGGGATTGCCACCCAGGACTGCGACCCAGATCTGAGTATGGTCAAAGCAACATAGTCCTGCCCCAGGTTCCAGCAAAGAGACCCATGTAATCTCCTTCTGACCAGTTGTTTGTCTGCAGGCTGAGAGATCCCAAGGCCTGGAAGTGGAAGGATGTTGGTGCGTCCTGCTCTGTCCTGTACTTCACTCTCACCTACACGTGACAGGCCTTTCCTGCTGACTTTCTAAGTTGTATTTGACTAGAAACTTATTTTGTCCTGCCCTTTTGTGGGTCCTGCTGCTTTCAGAAATTGTTTTTTGGCATTATTTAAAGGTGTCCAGAGGGTTTTTGGAGAGTGGTCAGGAAAGTTCCTGCCTTTTCTCCACCATCTTGGCTCTGTTCCCTGAGAGAATATTTTACAACTGTATAAGTGCTGACTGCTTGTCCGTGGTGGTAGGAAGGCCTCTAATGCCAGCCCTGAACATTTCACAAATAAAGAGGTTTACTTTGGTCCCACACAGTAAGAATATGCAGTAAATCATCAGGTATGGTGACTCATATGCGCTCAGGTGCCTACTAAGTCTGAGAGGCCCTGACTATATGTGTTCTAGAATTTTATGACTCTTAATCAGAAAACTATGTAAGTGAGCTAGAGCCAGTTAGGTTTTATCAGGGGAGGAAGCTGGGACTTTGAGGGCAAAGGAGCTGGGGGGAGGTTGCATCAGGAAAAGTCTGGTTTTAACACATCCACAATCCACAAACATTAAAACTTCTACCCTAACTAAAAGGTATGCAAGGCTTAATTAATTGTCTTCTGATCATGTTGCACATTAAAAAACAAACAAACCATTTTGAGCAAATCATCAGGGTAGGTTTGATTTTAGGGAGAAAAAGTTGTTCATATCCAAGTCTTTTAATTGAAGAAGATGAAACATGCTGGTAATACTGAGTTCCAAATAGTATATAACTATAAAATAATGAAATTAAAATGGGGTAGTGACCTCTGAAGGCAGTTACAGAATTAAAAAAAAAATTGTTGGAAAATATTTCATTGTTGTAGTAAGTAGGCCGTCATGTAGAATATTGGAGCGTTTAGGGTTTTTTAATGATTGTTTTTTCTTATTCAGAAATATTTGTTGCAAAGGAAGCTGATTAGAAGTAAGCATTAACTTTTAAAGAAAAGTCAGAAAGCAGTTTAATTCTGTGAATGATTTATAGTCAGCATTGATTTCTGGTTTCAAGACTTTTGATTTAATTCTGGCCTATTCAGTTTAAGGTTTATAGGCAGAAAAAAACTAAAGGAAATAATTTGAATTACGTTCTGTGTGCTTTACCAGACTTTTTTTTTTTAAATGTAATAACATGAATGCCTGTGTCCAGATCTATATCTACAGCCAGAGCCCATCTGGCAAGTTGTTTCTTGCATCACCAGCTGCCTCGTGGACATCTCAAATCAGGTATCACATAGACATCTTAAACTCAGCATTTCTAAAACAGTTCTCTGCCACACCCCATCCTCCCTTCTTCCCAACTTTCCCGTTACTGAGGAGCACACTGCTGTCATATCCTGTCTGTCATGAACTTTTGTTTCTCTCACTATATAGTCTCTCATTTATATCCTCTTCTCTCCACTTACATATCCCTACTTGCTATAGGTCCTTATTACCTTGTACCTGGAATATTGTGATAGGTTTCCACTCAGCTTGTCTGCTTCAAGCATCAACGCATTCCAACCCATTCTCCTTTGCTCTGCCAAAGTGATTTTCCTGAATTTTAGGTCTGACCATATTTTCCATCCCCCTACCTCTAATCAATAAAATTTTTCCCTGTAAAAAGCAGAATCAAATATAAAGCTCTTTATTTGGCATTTAAAATCCTTAACAACCTGTTCTCTTCATAATGTGACCAAAGAAAGTTCTGAGAGACATGGTTTCTGGGTAATTAATCAACTTTTTAATTAGGCTATTTGTCAGTCAATAAATTTGATGATTAGTGTTTACTCTGGGTAACCAAAGACCCCAAGGGAGACTCTGAGACACCTTAAAATCCTTTCTGAAAGGAAACTCTTGTAACAAGTGAGATTCAGCCCTTATTGGTGGGCATCTATTGAGGAAATGGGCAAAACGTTTTCAGCTCCTCCTGTTGAGAACATGGGTTGATCATGAGACTCAGCAGCCTCAAGCAACTGTGCAGGGTAAGGTATTTCCATCTGGACTGCTCTGGCTGGTTTTCTCTTTCATGAGCTTAGGGTTGCCCTAAACGCTAATGGAGGGTACCAAGGACAGGGATTTCTTTCCCCAGGGTAAGGACTCACCCAGACTACTCTGTGTATATTCCAAACAGAAATTAGATCTCCTAGTTGGGTAGGATCCTGTCCAAAATTGCTGAGCATGTGTCTTGAGGGCTAGGATCAATCTCATCAGTCAGCCTTGCCTTTCTGAGATTGACTGACCTTATAAGGAGTTGGGTCTTTACTGAAAATAGAAAGGAAAGGGTAGATCACAAATTAATAATTAGTTACTTGTATAATGGTATGACGCTAATTTCTCTCATTACCTTTCTAGTCTTCTTATACTTTACTTTCTTCCATGTATTCTGTTATCCGACTATAGTAGTCCTCCTTGAACATGACAGTCTTACCTCCTGAATCTGTGATGTGCTATACGTGCCTGGAATTCTCTTCTTCCTCATTTCTGCCTCTTGGTGCCTTTCCAGTTCTCCTTGAAAGAGGCCTCTCCTTTCCCACCCCCAGTCCCCAAAAACTAATGACTCCCTCCTGAGATGGCCTTCCATTTATATTGTATATCTTGTATGTACAATTTTTTGCAGGTTGTCTCTTCTCTTAGAATGTGTGAGCTCCTGAAGGGCATAGCTATGTTTTTGCCATTTTGTACTTAGCATAGTTTCTGGCACATAGCAGGCCTTTAATAAATTATATTTATTGCTGATTAATTGAAGGATACCTAATAATTCCTTTCAGACTAATGAGAAGTATTAAAATAATAGTCCAGTATATTTTAAGATTTTGTGGTTTAACCGAGTTAGTACTTGAAGCTTAATTTCCGCCAAGAAAACTAATTCTATATAATTTTCAGGATATGTTTATTAGAGGATAAAATGTTCATTTTTTTGTTCTATATGGCATTGAGCCAAAACTGAATTATAAATTTTTTTTACTCTGTTCAGAATTATAAGACTTATCCTTATTTTCTACAAGTTTGTACAGTAGAAACTTAGTCAACCTTTTAAAGAAGAACAAGGTTGTACAGACTTTCATGGAATTTAAATAATACTGTACTCATTAATATATTTAAACTGCCTAGTGACCACTTAGCATATTAGCCAGTTAGGGCAAATTAGTGACCCTCCATATAGGTACTGATAGTTGTTCCTTGGTGGTACTTTGAGAATGAGAAAATGTATAGCTTTCTAGGTATTTCATCATACCTATGCAGGAAATTTTCATTTGATTAAGAAGGTTGAATCCGTACTCTGAAGGAATATACTCTAAAGGAGTAGGGGATTTCAAATTTATTTTTGTGGCTAAGTTAGAGAATTCTTTTTAATCATTCAGATGATATTACCTTGGTGCAAAATATGTTTTCTGAAGTGATTTGGTTACAAAATAATTTGTTTTGGTTTCATTTACTTTGCTTGTCTGTAAAATCATTGCTTTACTATGAGATATAGAATAGTTAAGGACAAGTAGAAAAGGATTTGACTTCGTCTAGTGTTAAGTAGTATAAAGTTATTTTTGAATTTATAGAAGTGAAAATCAAATTGTTCTGCCTTTACAAATGAGGAAGTAACATAGTTTTATTAAATACAACCATTCAGCCTTTATCGTTAATTTCTTGGTGAATTTCTAGCGCAATGTTTTGCGGGAGTATAGCATTTCATTATATCTCATTATATCTCCTCAATGTCTTTCCTGCTCAATAACATTGCTTCCACTCAGCTTTCCCACTTTTAAAATTTGTTTTGAACCATTGACATCTGTTGATGTCTTTAAGGACTTTGTAATTTAGCATTCAAGTGCCTTAGAAGAAAAACACCAGCCTGTTTTAGGGAGCTGTAGTTATATAGACTGTCAGTGTCAGCATAACAAAATAGAAAGTGGTCTGATTTCAGGGAGAAGAGTGATACAGATACGTTCTGAAAGGAAATTTGTGGAAGGAGAAGAAAATTTGGGTGAGAGAGAAAGTGGAATGAGAAGGAAGCTTAACTTAAGCTCGAACCTTCAAGGAAGAGCATGATTTTAACAGATAAGTAACTGTGGAATGTATTCTTGCCTGGAAGTTGACCTAGATAAAGTCAGGAGAACTACAGAATAGAGAATGGAACCCATCTCGTGAACGGTATGTTGTTCAGTCACATCTGGCTCTTTGATACCTGTGGACCATGCTGCCCATGGTGTTTTCTTGGTAAAGATAACAGAGTGGTTTACCATTGTCTTCTGCAATGGCTTAAGGCAAACAGAGGTTAAGTGACTTGTCCAGGGTCACACAGCTATTAATGTCTGAAGCTGCATTTGAACTCAAGCCTTCTTGACTCCAGACTCAGCTCTCCTTCTAATGAGCCCTCTAGTTGCCTCTGTTGTAAATAGTACTTTTTTGTTCAGATGGAAAGTTTGTGGAGAGAAGTGATGCAAAATAAACCTGGAAAAGTATGTTGCAACATGATTATAGAAGACCTTCAATATGGGCAAAGGAATTTGTTTTATCCTTTAAGTAATAGATGACTAATGAAGGTTTTTGAAGAGAGGATTGAGATGGGATCAGATGTGTGTGTGTGTGTGTGTGTGTGTGTGTATTTTTTAAAGTTTTTCCCACTTTCTTATTAAACAGTTCCTCTCCTCACCTCCTGGATAACCACAGACCAAACATTTTCATTTCACATTGGAGAAGCAAGTTACTTATCCGTTCTTGTGAACGTTCCCATGGGTTTTAGAAAGTGACAGTTTTATGACTTTCATCCCCAGTTACGTTTCCCTCTTGAGAAATCCGTTTATTGAAGCTTTGCAAGTGCTCAGTCTTGGAGCTGGTCAGCAAAGAAAATGTCCAGATGATATGATCTCCCTTTTGCCGTGCCTGTCTTTAATCACCTTTTGGATCCTTAGTGTAAACTTGTAATCAGGATGGCTTGTTATGAGTCACTGACATATTAATCTATGTTGGAATAACTTTATATATGCTATACAAATGAACTTTTCCTACCACAAAGTGCAACGGACGTAAATTTATTCTTTCAGCAGGTATTGAGTACTCATTAGGGAGAGGAGTATGGAGTAGAAAGGAGTATAGTGTTAGTGAAGGTGCTAGAGATAGGAATGAGTATTGAATGTTTGTGGGGCATGGAAAACTACCTAAAGCAAAAAGATTTGTGTTTTTACTTCAGAACTTCACAGCAGCTCTGCAAGGAAAATCCTTGGTAGATTATTTCCCCCATTTTACAGTTGAGGAAATTGTGACTGTCCCATGACTTGCTTCTGGAAAACTAACACTGAACAGATAGCCTCAGATCCCTTAAACTACTTAAACAGTATTTTCACTCTCGGCGGGTGTTGATAGTCATAGAGCTAGCAGCAGTGAGTGTCCAAAGTGGGTCTTGAACACGTCTCTGAGCCGCACTCTTAAGGCAGTGCTCTGCCAGGCCATGCTGTCCCAGAACAAAAGCTGTTTCACAATTTTGCTTTGAAAAGTTTTCCTCGTAGAACCCTTTCTTTTCCTGAATCTGCGTACTCTGCTATAGCTTTTGCCTCTCCTGTACATTCTGTTACCGTAGCGTGACTAACAGATAGGATCACGCTTTTCCCGCAGCTGCAGACTTAATTACGCGCTGCTGAAAGGCTGACCAGGCCTTCCCCCTGCTGGTTTTCTTCAGTCTGGGCATTGAGGTCACTGGACGGTTCCTCTCTTGGGCAAGTCATTTCAGGTCTCTCTGGGCTGTAGTTTCTTTACCTGTCACATGGCAGGGCTTGAGTTAGATGATCTTCTCCAGCTCCAGTAGTCAGTGATTGAAATATTTTGACCCAGAAGCCTGACAGCTTTAATTAATTAATTAGTTTTTAGTTTTCAGTATTCACTTCCATAAGATTTTGAGTTTTAAGCATTTTCTTGGCCTCCCTTCCTTCCCCTTTCCACAAGACAGTGTGCAATCTGATACAGGCTCTTTTCTATATATATTTATATTGAACATATTTCTGACACCTTTATATCATGAGCACTTTCTTTGTAAAAAGAGCTGATAGATAACAAATAATGAGCACCAAATAATAGCTCAAATAATAAAAGTTTTAAAATTAACAAGCACCAGCCTGGAGTCAGGAGGACCTGAGTTCAAATCCGGCCTCAGTCACTTACCGCTTACTAGCCATATAAACTTGGGTAACTCAATCCCAATTGCCCTCCTAAAAAAGCTAAAAAACAAGCAAAAACTTTGGAAAACAGATGTGTATAGCCAAGAAGAATTCCTCCATTGGCTATATATAAAATGTTATGTCTCATTCTATACGTATTAAATCCATTGTCTGTATTTTGGATTTTGGATTTCATTATTGGCCCTCCAAAATTAGGGGTCGTTATTGCCTTGATAGGACGTTTTAAGTGTTTTCAGAGTTGTTCATTTTTACAGTGCTGTCCTTCTCTTTCTTCTCACCTCCCTCTATGTGACTTCATACAATTCTTTTTAACGGACCAGAATAGTTGCTGATATACAAATTGTCTCCAAGGCAGCAGTCTGTACAGTCAGAACACTGACTTGTCATAGCAAAGATCAGAATTAGTGTTTTAGAAAAAGGCAAGAAGAAAAAAAATTGAGAAAAAATAACACATGATGTACAACTAAAAACAACTTAATCCTGAACTAAACAACTAATTAGTACTGGAAAAATGAGGCCTGTACAACAGAAATTACACCATCGAGGCTAATAGAACCACCACATATTTACTCTAACATCTCAGTCCTGGATGCAGAAATGCAACGAAATAGAACAAAGATGAGATAAATAACCACACTGGAGCAAGTGTCACTAAGAATTAGTGTTTAAGGCTACTTGAGGAACTAAGGAGAGTTGCTGGGAGAAGATAACAAAAACATGGCAGCGCCGCACCCCACCCCCCCATCTCAAAACTGAATTCCAGTAAAGGTGCCTACTCTCTCATCTGTATAGAATGTTTGAATATCTATAAATTAATCAAGAGCATTTCCAGTGAGGGTTAAGTAGGGGAAAAGGAGCTTTTTGCAAGAAATATTCAGCAGTGGACCACATTTTTACCATTTCACTGTGGAAGGATAAATACAGAGATTATAAGATCTCATTGTGCTTATTTTTATTATGGGGAAAAATATTGTCTTAAAAGCTCTTTTCCAGTATGTTATTTCCATCCATATATAAAAATCTTATGTGCCCCAAACAAATTGATGGTCTCCAAGGCATTTGTCACTATGACAGAAGAAATAAACACAGATAAGCTGGTCATGTGGCAGAGGTGAGTCGTAGGAAGAATGTTTCAGTGGTGTACACTTTCTGTGTCAGAAGAAACCAAAAAAGACCTTTGTGATGTTAAGTGGACCCTTTGTGGTGAACTTACAGAATGACGTGGAAAAGAATCGCAAGTTGTGATCTGAGTCATTGGGAGGTCCTCCCAGAATGGTGAGGGGGTCCACTTGAGTATTGTTTCTTACTACTTTTCCTGTCCATTTTCCTGTTATTCCTAAAGACTATTTCTGGGAAGTTAATCCTGAAGAAAAAACCATAGATCTCTTCTTAGAGAATTTTTTTCCGTGTTCTTAACCATATCAGTGTTCTTCCCTAGAAATGTCATTTGTGTATAGTGTGAATATACACATGTACCTTATTCCCCAAATTACTAGTCTGTTCACTAATATATTGTTGGTGGAGTTGTTGAACTGATTGAACCATTCTGAAGAGTAAATTGGAATTATGTCCAAAGGGCTATAAAATAGTACACATCTTTTACTCTAGCAATACCACTACTAGGTCTGTATCCAAAAGAGATCATAAAAAAAGGGAAAAGGACCTACATGTACAAAAATATTTATAACAGGTCTTTTTGTGGTGGCAAAGAAATGGAAATTGAGAGGATGCCCTTCAGTTGGGAAATGACTAAAAAAAGTAGTGGTATGTGAATTTAATGGAATGCCGTTTGCTGTAAGAAATGACAAACAGGCAGATTTCAGAAAACCTGAACTTTGTGAACTTATACTGATTGATACTGAGTAAAGTGAACAAGCGAGAAAACATTGTACACAGTATAAGCAACATTGTGTGATGACTGACTATGAATGACTCGGCTCTTCTCAGCAACACAATGATTCAAGACAATTCCAAAAGACTCATGACGGAAAGTGCTATCCACATCTACAGAAAGAACTATGTACTCTGAATGTACATCAGAGCATACTCTATTCAATGTTTTTTGTTTTTTCTGGTTTTTTTCCCTTTTGTTTTGATTCTTTTTTCACAACATGACTGATGTGGAAATATTGTTTAACATAATTGCTCATGTATAACCTATATCAGATTGCTTGATGTCTTGGGAAGGAGGGAGAAAAAATTCAAAATCTAATTTAAAAAATTAATGTTGGGGGCGGAGCCATCATGGCAAAATAAAAGCAGGAAATTGCTTAATCTCCCACTTCACTCACCTCCAATACCTGTAAAAAATTACACTAAACAAATTTTAGAGCTACAGAACCCACAAAGTGACAGAGAAAAACAAATCTCCTGCTGAAGGCAGCTTGACAGGCTGACAGGAAGGGTCAATCACACCAGACTGGGAATCAAGCACAGTCCTGTGTGAGCCATGCTGGCCCACACTTGAGCCCTGAGCAGCAACCCAGACCTGCCATAGCAGACTTCAGGAGAGGGAATCACCAGCAGCTGTTGCGGTTTCCAGACTTCTCAACCCATAAACGCCAGAGAGAAAGTACAAAGTCAGAAGGGAACTCTATTGGAACTGAGTGACATAAGAGGTTGGTCTGGCCCTTTCCCCCAGGGTGAGAGACGGAGGCTGCAGCTGCTGCTGCATGGCTGCCTCCAGAGCTCTGGGTGTGCAAATCATAGGGGGATCAAGTGACCATTCAGAGGGTAATCATTCTTGCTTTGACCTGTTTGGATCTGGGTCTCTGTCTTGGGTGGTGGTCCTAGGGTGAGGAACACCAGTGTGCCAGGGCTTGTGGTAGCTGTAGGGAGGGCACCCTCCTCATAGCTCTGACAACTGCGAAAACTCCAGCAATTTGGAACACAGCTCTCTCCACTCTGGAAGCAGAGTTCTACTGTGGCAAAGAGCTCAAAAGTTGAGTAATTGGCTGGCAAGATAAGCAAACAGTGGAAGTGCAGTCAGATCATAGAAACTTTTTGGGGGGACAAAAAGGATCAAAACATGAAACCAGAAGAAGACAAAGTCAAAACTCTTGCATCAAAAGCTTCCAAGAAAAATAAGAGCTGGTCACAGGCCATGGAGGAGCTTGAGAAGGATTTAGAAAATCAAGTAAGAGAAGTGGAGGAAAAATTGGGAAGAGAAATGAGAATGATGCAAGAAAATTATCAAAAAAATCTTTTTTTAAATTAAAAGAAAAAGAAGAAAATCATCAAAAGTGAATCAACAGCCTGGCTGAAGAAAATAACACCTTAAAAAATAGATTAACTCAAATGGCAAAAGAGGTCCAAAAAGCCAGCGAGGAGAAGAATGCCTTAAAAAGCCAAATTTGCCAGATGGAGAAAGAATCTCAAAAGCTCACTGAAGAGAATAATTCCTTCAGAATTAGAGTGGAGCAAATGGAAGCAAATGACTTTATGAGAAATCAAAATACTATTAAACAGATCCAAACAAATGAAAAAATAGAAGGCAATGTAAAATATCTCATTGGAAAAACCATTGACCTGGAAAATAGATCCAAGAGAGAGAATTTAAAAATTGTTGGACTATCTGAAATCCATGATCAAAAAGAGACGCTAGAAATCATCCTTCAAGAAATTCTCAAGGAAAATTGCCCTGATATTCTATAACCAGAGGGCAGTAAATAGAAATGGAAAGAATTCATTGATCACCTCTTGAAAAAAATCCCCAAAAGAAAACTCCTAGGAATGTTATAGCCAAATTCCAGAGTTACCAGATCAAGGAGAAAATATTGCAAGCTGTCAGGAAGAAATAATTTGAGTATTGTGGAAACACAATCAGGATGACACAAGACCTAGCAGCTTCAACATTAAGGGATTAAAGGGCTTAGAATATGATATTCCAGAGGTCAAAGGAGCTAGGATTAAAACCAAGAATCACTTACCCATCAAAACTGAGTATAATGCTTCAGGGGAAAATATGATCATTCAGTGAAATAGAGGATTTTCAAGCATTCTTGATGAAAAAAACCAGAGCTGAACAGAAAATTTGACTTTCAAATACAAGAAGCAAGAGAAGGATTAGAAAGTAAAGAGGAAAAAGAAATCATAAGGAACTTATTAAAGTTGAGCTGTTTACACTCCTACATGGAAAAACGGTAATTGTAACTCATGAGACTTTTCTCAGTATGAGGATAGTT
>CM053587.1:3477974-3487974 GCA_028646515.1 Pseudochirops corinnae
TCAAAGTAGAAAATAGAATAAGTGGGGGGTGGGATAGGATGGAGGGAAATATAGTTAGTCTTTTACAATATAACTACTATGGAAATGTTTTGTGCAACTACACATGTACCAACCTATACTGAATTGCATATCCTCCCAGTGGGAATGGGTGAGAAGGAAAAAAGAGAAAGAATTTGGAAATCAAAGTTTTAAAAAATAAATGTTTAAAAAATTGGTTTTTTACACACAACTGGGAAATAAGATATACAGGCGCTTGGGGTATAGAAATCCATCTTGCCCTACTAGAAAGTTAGGTGGGGGATGGAGGAGGATATAAGAGAGCAAATTGGGGGAAGGGGTATTCAGAAGGCTCGCTTTCTTGGAGTAGGGGTTAGGGGAAAGACGGGGAGAAAATTTGTAACTCAAAATCTTGTGAAAGTAAGTGTTGAAAACTAAAAATAAATAAATTGAAAAAATTTTTTAAAATGAGTGCTGATAACTTATCTTTACATGTAATTGGAAAAAAAATACTATTTACCAAAAATAAAATTTTTAAAATTCTTACTCTGTTAAAACTTTAAACTGATTTGGATATAAAGAGAAAATCAGTGATCAGAAAGCAGTGGCCTAAAGGACTTTTGAAATTTCAAAAAACTAACCATGGAAAATGAATTGGATGGTGGCAAATAGATTTTCTGGTCAAGCTGGTCGTTTAAATTTAGCCTGTAAGGTAATAAGCTTACCTTTTGCATAGTTACTGCTACTTCTTAGCTTGGGTATCAGCCCCCCCCAAGACCTTCCAGAAATGATGTAGAAAAACATTATTTACTTAGGTTTCACTTGGAATTGGCCATACCTAAAGAAGAGCTTTCCTTGTCTGCAGTTAATCTATGCTTAAACACTAACGAGGTTTCCCATTAGTTATGGGAATATTGATTACATTGTGTACTTCATAGTATAAATTATGAAAACTGAAAACAGAAGTGCCACTTGGTGGGATTAACCTGTTCTATGTAACTGAATATTTCATTTAACAAAAATTTTGCCTTACACATTATAAATCCCTTTTTTAATTATAAAAAATCTTTCTATAATGTATTACATCTTTCTCTGTTTTAAACAAAGCATGTTGAACATAAAGTAATCTTTCCTATTACATCCGTTATTTTTAACATTTATTGTACTATACTGCAGAGATAGTTGCCACAGTACTGAATTTTGATGTATTCTTTCCTGACGTTATTGTCAGTGTCCGTTTATGGTAAATTGTCTTCATATAGTGTTGGATGAACACTACTAATGAGCAAACAGTGAATAGTTATCACTTTGTAAGCAGTAAAAAGTGGCTGATTTTTTCCAACGTGAGTTACTCACTTTAAAGAAGTCTTTTTCTAAGTAAATAGTTCCCTTGTTCTTCCAAATTCTTCTTCTTAACTGTCACTATCAGAGTCCTTTGATTTGTCTGTAACATTCAAAACTTCGTTTATCTTTTACTAATACATGAGGCCATGAGTACCTCCTTGTCGACTTAAACCTGTTCTCTTGTACTGTTTCATTTGGGACATGAAAGAAACAGTATTTCTCACTATTTCAGGAATTTGCAGTGGTGTTTGCTTATAGGCTCCTTCTTCATCAGATAAATACTTACTCAGAATTGACATCAGTCCACAGTTTACTTTCAGTTTTCCTTAGCGATTTGACTTTGAACAAAATTGCAGATTAAGGCAACATTTAACATTTTATCTTCCATTCTTTAAAATTGGGGAACGCCTAAATAGTACCTGCGTTGTAGATCTGGTGTTTCTCATGAAATCTCTTTAGTATTAACGTTTTCAACTGCTGCTGCAACCCTGGGTCCTTAAAACCTTCATTTGACCCTCCCATTCCCTAAAACTGTTATCTTTTTTCTTGCCTTCTTTCACAGCCTAAGGCTTAGAAAAGGCTAGCTGTCTCTCTCCAGGAGCAGCTAGGTGTACAGTGGTTAGAGTACCAGGTCTGGAGACAGGAAGACTAAGCTTCCTGAGTTCAAGTCTCACCTTGGACACTCACTTGCTGTTTGACCCTGGGCAAGTCACTTAACACTGTTGGCTTCAGTTTCCCAATATATAAAATGACCTGGAGAAGGAAATGGCAAACCACTACAGTGTCTTTGCCAAGAAAACCCCAAATGGGGTCGTGAAGAGTCAGACATGACTCAAAATGGCTGAACAGCAGAATTTGTCTCCTCCTTCTCACTTTTCCTTCACTTCTCAACCTTTCTGATCTGGTTTCATGCACATTATTGGAAGAAAACTAATCTTTCAAAAGTCAGTGATTTTTATTGCTAAATCCAGGGGCCTTTTCTCCGCCTTTTTAGCTTCTCTATAGGTTTGCCAATGTTAGCCACACCCGCCTTCTGAGTTCTTTTGTCACCTTGAGTTTTCTTGACTATTCTATCATGATTCTCATCCTACCCATCAGACTGATGCTCAGCTCGCTTTGAGGAGTTCTCCATTCAAACATGTATTTCCCACAGTGTACGGATGTGCTCCAGAACTGTGTTCTGAGTCTTCTCCTTTTTTTCTCTCTCTGTTATTTTCTTCATTGTTCTTTTCGTTTTACACCAGCTGCTCTGCTTGGTTTCAACTTTATCATCATCATCTTTGTTAAGAAATTATTTTTGTCAGAAAAGGCACAAAATTGCCCCTGTTGTGGAGATGCAACTTGTAATTACTCCTCAAAAAGGAAGAGAACCAGTTACAGACACAGTGTTAATCAACAGGAATTAAGTGCCCATTAGGTACCAGTCACTACTGGGCATTGGGGGTAGACATACAAAGAATGCAGCAATTCCTGTATTTGCAGTGAGTTTGCATTCTAATGTTGGAGGCAAGTGTATATGATAATATGTACTGCATAAATACAAAGTTACTACAAATAACAGGTAGTTTGCTGGGGAACGATACTAGTCTTTTAGGTGTATCAGGAAAGGCTTCCTGCAAAAGAGGTGCTGGGTTTGCATCTTAAAGGAAGTGAGGAACTCTTCCTGACTAAAGTGTTTGAGGGAGGGAATCACTGGCTTGTGAAATGGGAATAGCAAGTAGGAAGGACGTTGGAGAGAGGCCTGTAGTGTCTGGGAAGCAGAAAGCCAGTTTGGTTGGATCATAGGAGTTTGGGGGGGAGGTGATGTTCAGTGAAGCAAGAAAGAAAAGCTAGGGCTAGTTTGTGTAGGGCTTTAAAAAAAAAAATAGAGGAGCTTATATTTGATCCTAGAAACAATAAGAAACCACTGGAGTTGATTGACCAGAAGTGTGGCGTTGTCAAATCTGCCTCAAGGAAAATTACTTTGGCAGCTGAGTGAGTGCTGGATGGACTGGCATGTGAAGAGACTTGAGGAAGAAAGGTTGATTAAGAGACTTTGCTATAATTTAGGCAAAAGATAGTAACTATGTGACTGAAGGAAAAGCCGTTAGATAGGATAGATGTTTGTTGAGGTAGAAATGGCAATATTTGCAACTGTTTGGATTTGTGGGGTGAGAGAATGAGGATTCTAAAATGATGCAGGTATTAGAAACCTGATTCCTGGGAAGGCCATGACTTTTATAGAAATAGAGAAGTGTAGAAGAAGGCAGGGATTATTTGGGAGTGAGGGGTGTTAATGAGTTCAGTTTTAGACATGCTGAATTTAAGAAGTCTCCAGGACTTCCGGTTTGAAATGTCCATTTGGCAGTATGTGATGTCAGACAGAACCTTATGAGGCTGGATATATAGATCTGGGAGTTATCCAAGTAAAAATGATACATGAACTCATGAGGGGTAATGAGGTTATTGTAGGAGAGGAAGAGAGAAGAACTTGAGGAGGAGAGAGGGAATAGCTAAGCAGAACAGAGCAGGGGACATGATGCGGATGATGAGCCCAGAAAAGAGGCTGAAGAACAGTTAGACAAGTCGGAGGCAGACCAGGAGAGAAGATTGTCACAGAAGTCCAGGAAGGAAAGAGATAGATAGTTCTAGAGGCTAAGAGTGATCATACATTAACACATGTAGCAGATAGGACTGAGAGAGGACCATCAGATTTTTACTGTTAATAGATAACTAAAATTTTTTGAGGGAATGATTTCAGTCAGGTGATGAGATTGAAATCCAAATCGCAAAGGGTGGAGGAAAGGACATAGAGGAAGCAAGAACAGATAACATTTTCAAGGAGTTTGGCAGAGAATGGGTTTGGTGAAGGTTTTTTTAAGGATGAAGAAGACAGATTTAAGACTCAAGTGGAAGTATGGTTAAGGATACAATTTCTGAAAGATGGGCTCATGTCGGGCTTAGTCTTGCCAAAAAGTAGGAATAAAAAGCTCTTTTTCGGAGCTCAGGGGAGCATAGGAAAGTGGGAGATAAAGTCAGTGGTATTTGAGACAATAAAAATGGGAGAAGAGGGAACTCACATTGAATAGTATCAATCTTTTTTCAATAAGGTCAAAGTCAGGGTGGGTAGCTCTGCTTTCTGAGAGATGGGAGAGACTTTATCAGCCACTTGATCTTTTAGTAGTGTAGCTCTTAAAGACCTGAGAATATGAAGAGTCCTCTGCTCAGTAGATCCCAGTTTCTTCCTTCCCATTTCCCATTAAATGTTAAGCCCCTCAAAAGTAGACTCTCTTTAAATCTATGTTTCATCGTATACTTTGTTGAATTACAATAAAACGCAGTGCACTTAGCTTTGACCAGTGCCATTCTGTAATCGTTTTTGTCCATCGCTTATGACTAAACCTTAACTTACGTAGAGATGGTAGCTGAGTTTAACCAGATCTCTGAGACCAGTTTTGCACCATCTCCAGTTATAGTGACCTCCTCCTTCCCTCAGTCCCAGGTGAAGGTGCTCCGTGCTTCTTACTCCTCCTTCAAACAGCCAAGAAAAACATAGAAGCCTCCCATGGGAAAATACTCTACAAGACTCTCCTCTGCAGCTGACTAAAGAAAGCTGACACAATAGGATTTTGCCACTCAGATAATAAGGGCTTATTAATAATATACTTCATGTAGTAGGTAGCTTAGTAACAATCTTTATTAAAGAACTGCTGTGTGCTAGGCCTTGTACAAAGTGCTCAGGATACAAAGACAAAAGTGAAAATGTCCCCTACCCCCAAGACAATGACATTCTAACCAGAAAGAGCGCAGACATATTTGAGATTCAAATGAAGTAGATACAAGGTACCCTTGAGAGGGAAGGTGGGAGGCACTAGCTGGAAGGGCTTCCTGAAGAAGGTGCTATTTGAGACGTATTGAAGGAGATTAGGGACTTTAAAAAACTTAGGTAAGGAGGGATAGCATTCCTGGTATTAGTAGCAAATGGAAATGACGTTTTAAAGTATGGAGTGGAGTAGTTTAGGGATCAGGTTGAAATTAGCTTTAATGTGTGAAGCAAAGGAGTTTATATTTAATAGTAGAAGAAGGTAATAAGGAACCACTGCATTTTATTGGAGAAGTGACGTGATCGCACATGAATGTTAAGAAAAGTGCTTTGATTGGTATGTGCACAATGGATCGGAGCTGACCAGGGCTTTAGACAGAGAGGCTTGTTGCACTCTTGCTTAAAGCATCTAATAGGTAGGTGGTGTGGTGATGTGGAACTGGAGCTTAGGAGAGAGACTGAGGATGGCTATATAGCTATGGGAATCATCACCCTAGAAATAATTGGGAGCTGATGAGACCCCCATGTAAAAGGGGGCCCAGGACAAAGTCTTAGGGGACACCGTTAACATGGATGAAGTGCCATTAAAAGAGTCTGGAAAGGAGTTGGACAGAGGTAGGAGATCAGGAAAGCAATGTTACAGAGCTTCAGAAAAGTTAGCAGAACCTCTGAGGGCAGAGGGGTAGGAGGTCAGCAGAATGGTCCCATGCTACAAAAGTTTTGAGAAGGGTTATTAAGAGATCTTTGGGAACTTTGGAGACAGTGGTTTCATCTGAATGATGTCAGGAGAATGTAGAGGAGCTAGAGGTGCCAAATGTAGTCATGTTAGAAAGGAGAATAACCAAGAAGAGGAAGAGAGACCCCTGCTGTGTGCCAGGCCCTGTGCTCGGTGCTGACAGATCTCTCCTTTGACACTATGTAGGGCGATAGCTTGCAGGGTTAAGTAGGATCTGATAAGTTTTTTTAAGGATGTGGGAGATTTGGTTTATATTTGTAGGCAGCGGAAAGGGACCCTATAGATTGGAAAATGGAGATCAGACTGGGGGAAATTTGCTGGAAAACATGAGAGGGAACAGGATCAAAAATGTAAGGAAAGCCTCTAGTGCATTAGGGGCGCCCTTTGGGGCAAACTCGTGAGAGGATGCGGGCTGGAGTTGTACAGGGGAGACAGACATAGCTGGGACTGTGACTTGTATTGGTGGAGGAAACAGCGTCCACATCAGTAAGATCACAGAGCTGCTTAAGGATTGAGAGTGCGTCAATAATCAAATTGAAATAAAATTCTTTCACATTATTGTTAAGTTATCCATCATGTATTTTGAAAACTCTTTTAAGGTTTCAGAGTTTTTGCTCCACTTTTGAACATCGGAATGAGCGTGTGCCACCTTCAAGCATGGAGGTATTAGGCTCATGAAGATGCAGCAGTAGCTTAAGTTGTTTAGCTGCTGCTTGAAATTGTTTGACCAACAAGCTAATTTTTTGATTTTAAGGAAAATTGTTTTTCTTTGTGGAGTTTGTTCATATTAGAAAAATTATCTGTAATTTCTTCTTTTTAGACTGAATCTGGTTATGGATCCGAATCAAGCTTGCGCCGACATGGCTCAATGGTATCACTTGTGTCTGGAGCAAGTGGTTATTCGGCAACATCCACCTCATCATTCAAGGTTAGTTATTACAAGTAGTTCCAAAGAATGCAACATAAATGCAAAAGAAAGGTTTCAAAGCTTAGCCTTAGGAATAGAAACTAATTAATTTCTGTTTAATTCATGATGGGATGAGGGGTGGGGGGGACCCACGCAATTATGACATTTAGCTTCTAAATAATTTGAAAATCTTAAATTTTATGTTGTGGGCATAAAGCATGCAATAGTTGAAAAAAGGGATCTTATCAATAGGACATTGTTTTTCAAGCTAAATGAGTCAGAATTCTGCCACAAATTCCAAAATGTTATTCTGTCTACTTGCTCCTCTCCTGCCTCAAATAAATTTTTTTTAAAAGAAAAGAAATCCACATACACAGTAGATAAAAATCAAGTAATTTGATTTTTTCACATCATTTTGGTGTAATTTTTTTTCTTCTTGCATTATTTTGTAAAAATATTTTAAGACATGAAAAGGCTCAGATGTCAGAAGAATGCCAAATATAATTTCTAATGATAGTTAAACCTGTCTTCAGGTATCATATTCATGTAGCATTTTAAAAGCAGTTTTATAAATAGTTCTCAAAAGGTCATGCACTCATTATCTTCAGATAAATTTCTTGTTTGTATCATCAGTACTTGATAGCAGAACCAACCCTTCATTGCTAGAAAATAGAGATGGCGGTGGGAAAGATAATGCTTAATGTCATAACAAATGGAATTTCACATGGATCGTGAACTTTATAAGACGCACATGTTTGTGGTTTGCAGGAGAACTGGCAGAGGTTGTTTAAATGTCCGGATTTGTCAAAGACAAGTAAATCATAAGTCAAATTCTTTTAGCAGTCATGGCTTCTGTGAATGCATAACGGGTATTTGTTTTCTCTGCCTCGTTTCTAAATTGGAGAAAGGGAACTAACCAAGCAGGGTAATTCATCTTTTTACATTCAGTGACTGAAAGAGAACCATATAAACCATTATTTCTCATGCTGACGTGGGAGGAAATCCTGTTGTAAAAAACAATGACATCACATTTTATGTTATGAAACATTTTTATATTTTTATTCAAAATAATGTAGAAAATCAGAATATGTAAGCTTGAAGAAAATTTGTTTTTCAGTTAAACAAAAGTTGAAATCTATTTTTGGTAGGGGTACCTATTTTCAGGAGTGTAAAAACCCAAGCTGTAAAGGAGCCTTGGAATTGAAAGTGTTCCAAACCCCTAACGTTTCACTTGGAAGTATCTGAGGTCCAGAGAGGTTAAGAAACTCCCCTTCCAGTATCACAGAGGCAGTTGCTTAGCCTGTTAAAGCATCTCACACATATCCAAAATTAATCTGCCAAAACGAAGGACAATTTGCTTAAGAAATAACTAATTTGTGAAGTTGACTGTTGGAACCTTTAAGTTAATCTTGAAAATAGCCAAATAGTTTACTTAAAACATACAGTAATATTGGATTCTGCATGAATAAAGAATTCTTGTTCATTTGAGTTACAAAGAATGTTCTAATGTGGAAGAATTAATTTCTGAGGAAAAAAATAAGGTCATACTATTTTAGTGGTTTGTGACATCACCTTTACTCCTTGGGCCCACTGGTACCATGTCATAGAAGTAAAAATCAGTGCTCTGAATCCACTCTGCAGGCCTCAGAGTGACTCAAAAAACCACAAATTCACATTATCTATGTTGTATTGTATTTTTATTTATTTTGTTAAACATTTCCCAGTTCCATTTTGAACTGGTTCCAGGGGGTGGGGTGTTGTGAATTTGGCGCCTCTGCTCGCCAGACATGGTAGGTTTTCCTCCTAAGCTGGTGCCATGGCCCAAGGCTGACTTTTGGAGAGGACTGCTTGAACGTCAGCGCAGCCCCTGTGTAGCCTTGAAAGCATCAGTTCCTCCCTCTGGGCCTTAGTTTCATTATATTGAAATGAGGAGGTTGAACTTGATGAACATTTGAGGTCTTTGATCCTTCCTTTTATATAACCTAATATGTGCTTAGCACTGTGCTACTGAAAATATTTTTTAAAAATAGATATTTTTCACGGTCCATGACTTTGAAGAATTCTAATAACATGACAGAGATATTTTCTCTTTTGTGTATCCTCTCAAGATTTCTACCTAAATTGTTTTTGTTGTAACTTTTTGTCATTCGCCATGTTACACCCAGTGAGTACAGTTTTTAAAAATACACTTTTAACTTCATTCCAGTTTCCATACCTTTTCTGTATAGAACAAGAATATGTTCAGTTAAAACAACTTTTACCCCTCCTTTTTAAAATTGGGAACTACACTGTTTATATGCTCCAGGTGATCAAATTTCAAGTATTGCAATCAGTGAGTTTCAAGCTTGCTGTTTTTCTGGAATAAGAGCATTTGGGGATGGGGGTGGAAATAGTTTGGTATTGATATTCCAAAAGAGAATGAGAAATAGTGCTTTAAAAAAAAAAGCAGAAGAATCAGAAAAGAACATTGTCAAGAAAACTCAGGGAGAAAGTGTCCAGGAGGAAGGGATGATCAATAGTGACGCATAATTCAGAGTTCAAAAAGGTTCAAGGATTCTCATCCTCATTCAAAAGTCTTAGAAGTTAGTGACCAGAAATCATTGTTATCTTTGGAGAATACAATTTCATTGAGTTGGTGAGGTCAGAAGGCAGATTATAAGGGAGTTAGATGTAAGGGAAATGAAGTTGGAATAGAATTTTTGCCAGGAAGTTTGCCATGAAGGGGAGAAGGAGCCAGGCTAAAAGAAAAGGAGAAACAAAGAAAGATTTTTTTTTTACTTTAAAAAATTTTTTAAAATATTTTTTGCTAGAGCAGATCTTGGCATGTTAGGCATCTGGGAAGGAACCAAGTAGATAGAGATTGAAGATGAGAGAGGATGATCGATAGAAAAATTTCTGGGAAGAAACTGAAATGGGGACACTATTAAGAGGGTCACCCCTGATAAGGATAAGACAACTTCTTTTTCAAAGGAAAACAGCACACCAAGAGGGAGGGTCATAAAAGCAGCTGGAATGGGCATGACTACTACATGTGGGTTATTTTCTGCTCTTTCCCTTCCCCTTTGTCTTTTTTTTTCCAGAAAGGCCACAGTTTGCGTGAGAAATTGGCTGAAATGGAAACCTTTAGAGACATCCTATGTAGACAAGTTGATACTCTGCAGAAGTATTTTGATGCCTGTGCAGATGCGGTCTCCAAGGATGAACTTCAGAGGGA
>CM053587.1:3490474-3528621 GCA_028646515.1 Pseudochirops corinnae
ACACACAAATTCTGGAAGGGCAATAATTCATAAGAGCACATTTAGTTCTGGCATAAAGTGCCAGGAAGGAGCTCAGAAAAGAGAAAATTACTTCTCACTAGGGGAAATTATCAAAAGATTTGTTAAATGTGTCTGTCACCTTAGAACTGAACTTTGAAAGATGGGGAGGATTTCAACAGGTCTAGATGGGGCAAGGGATGAAGAGAAACGGGGCAGATAATCTCATTTCCTCTCCTCTCTCATGTTTTGTTATTCAGTTAAGAAACTTGTTTACCTTCTAGTTGTAGGTAAGGAACTATGCTATATTAGGGAAACAGGTGAAAAAAGAGCACTACCCTTGTTGAAGCTCCGATCCATATGTGCAATTAATAATTCTGGAAAGTAGAAGACATGTATATGGGGTGCTCAGAAAGGAATGGCCATAATACTTTTCGAAGGTTGCACTATGAAAGGTTTTGTTGAAGAGTTAATGAAAAGTTAATGAAAGATTTCAGAAGAGCGAGTTCAAAGGAGGCCATTTTAGATCACAATAAATGCACATAGTGAGAGGGAATGAGGAATAAAACAAGATGGGAGAGCAGGAAGGAGTCTAGCTTTGGTGAAGTGTATAGAGTGATTTGAGAACAGTAATGTGTAATAAGAGTTGGAAGAAGAAGTTGAGATCCGATTGTGGAGAGCTTTGAAAGCCAAGTTTTAAAGGGTTTGTATTTCATTGGTAGGAAATATGGAACCATTAAAATTTTTGGTTGGGTTTTTGTTTTTTTGGGGTTTTTTTTGAGATTCTGTTCAGATCATATACATTTGGAAAAATTACCTTGAGTGTGTTTTAGTTGTGGTTTAAAATATATTCCTCCAGAGCAGTTTTTTAAATACACAGATGAACATTGAATACATAATGATACACATTGAAAATTATTTAAATCAGTTAATATCGATTTTGTCCCTTCTCCCCTAATTGTTGCAAGTAATCGAACTTCATTTTAATCGTCATTTCAGTCGTGGAACTGAAACTTAGGTTTTGTTTGGTTTTCTTTTTGAAATACAGATTTCTTTCAGAATTCTTTATGTAAAGTCAAATTTGTGTAATCTGAATTTACATAGGGCAAGACCTGTCTGTATATGCAAATAAGACTATCGTCTATATTTGCAATGTGTACATAAACAAAAAATGCAGCAGGTCTGCCAGGGTAACTATGCTATTTTAACTTTACTCCCTTTTGCAGTAGAACTGCCACGGTGAGACTGAAATGGCACGCAAGAAAATACAATCTGGCTGAAGAGCAGGACCAGAACACACAAAAACATTTCTTAGTAGAGGCAACATAAGCAAAAAAATGTTGAGGGATCAATTTTCAGGATGTCCAACAAGCAGGAAAGATACCAAATAATTGGAAAAACACATAAATGGTCTTATTACAAAAAAAATTGTTGAGGACATCAATAATTAATTATCTACCCATATTCTTATTACAAAGACCTTGAGGACAATCTACACACGCTGAAAGAGCACTCACAAGGAACTTTTGAGGCCGTTGAAACCACCCCCATTCCCCAGTTTCTCAGCTGAGAACATTAAAACCCAAGGAAGTTAAATAAATTGCCATTAAATGGTAGAATGTATCTTCAATGAAACAATGATAAGGAAATAGGAAAACCTTTGCCAAAAATTTTCTTCAGCCAACCATATTTTTGACAGTTGCAAAAAGGACTGAAAGGTGTAGAAGGTATAAGATCATGTTGCATTCATTGTGTGCTGATCATAAAAAGAATTTGACTTAGTAAAGCAAAACTCCTCCTTAAGAGCACCCTTCAGAAAAGGCGTCCTTCCTGCTGCTGTCATTGATGGTGGCTTGATGGATGCAGTCAAGGAGACTAACAGATTGATTCATTGATCCTCCAGTTATCAGTTACTGTCATGATGCAGGGAGGTGCCGACTCACTGCTGTTACAGAGGCTGTCACATGTGTAGTCCCGACGGAAGGATTGTCCCTTCCAAATGGAGAGGTCCTCCAAATGTTCCTTGATTGTGAATGACAGTGCTGATTGTATCTAATTCCATGAGGCTCAAGTGACTCTTCAGTGAGATAAGTGACCACTCAGGAGATGAGCCTGTGAAACCACACAGGAAAAACGTGCAAGATGAAAAATACCTGGTGTTCAGACTGTGGGCAACACATTGAGTTAGTTTATTAATACGCGTACCTTGGACAGACTGCACACAGTGAGCAAGATGCAGAATTGATTAGGATGAGGTGAGCAGACCAAATTGGATATGAAAAACTTCACCACTTTTACTGATCTCAGATTGCTGCCTCATGCACAACTCCACCTTCATTGTCCTGATGATGCTGTCTGACTTCAAATCAGAAATCGTTAGAGCCTGCCAAGAATGAGAATTACTAGTCACCCAACAGATAGTAGAGATATATGTAAACTGATAGTATATAAGCTACAACATACATAATTTCAAAGTGTATATCTGGAGTAGGAGGTGGGCTGGTCATGTAATAAAGGGAGCTAATAAATGAGCAGCTTAAATACTGCATTAGTATCAGTGGATCACAGTCTTGCTGATAGAAGACAAATTGGAAGGGTTTGAGGAATGGCCCTCCACACTCCAGATTATCTGAGAACAATGATGAAGAGCTTCTAAAAACAAAGAAACCAAAACAGATATGGTGCTTCATTGTGAAAAGAAGTAAAAAAAAGATCTGATGAAGCAGAGGGGAATTCTTCCCTATGTTAGAACCTTGTGACTAGAAGAATCTTACCTAGAAGAACTATAAAATACTTAAAGCCTAGATATTCCCTTCTGGGTCCCCCCACCAAAAAATAAAGTTTAGGGAGATCTTTTTAAAGAGATAATTGCATGTTCTCAGAAAGAAACATCTGCTTGTCCTCCAAGGAATGGTAAAGTGAATCTGCAAATGCTTTCAGGTGAAAGATAATCCCATAAAGCTCAATTGTTGGTGATTCCTTACTGAGGAGTTCTGAGACAGCTATTGTTTTCTTTGGGCACAAGGTGGCGCAGCAGATGGAGTGCTATGCCTAGAATTAGAAAAACTCATCCTCCTGAATTCAAATTTCGCATTCAGACACTTAGTGGAATGTTCTCCAGTACTTTGAACCATGGAAGACTAGTAATGAAATCTGGTAACTTGTAAGGACATAAATGACCCTGCCAATTAAAACAAAACAAAAAAAACCCTACCACCACCAATCTAGAAGATACTGACAAAGATCACACAGTTTTAAGGAAAAGACCGAAGACTATTGGGGTGTGTTTTTTTCATCACTATTGCCTATCAGAGCCAATGGATGCTGAAAGAAAGAACAGATTTGGAAACTAAACATCTGTTTAAGACAGTGTTATTTGAGAAAAAACTTTATACTTTTGAACCACAGTTTAAAATACAGAAATGACAGTCTCTTGGCTAGGGGTGCAATAATATAAGGAGGGCTGGTAAGAATGTATTAGTTTTGAGTCTTTCAAACCTAAAAGAAAAGAGGAAAAAAATGATATGTGTAGCATAGAAAGAGACCACTGTTTAGCATAAAGAATAACAATTGAGATGAAGTTCACAGAAAACAAAATGAGAGAGGAACTAACAGTGAAAACCAAAGACCTCTCCAAAACACAGCTCTTCCTGGATTTATGAGTTTGTATTGGAGACTAGAGAATGAGAATGTTTCATAACTAAATTAGGGAGAATTGATTCAAATATCTTATAATAATAACAACTCTTATATAGCATTCTTATTCTCTGGTCTCCAATATAACCTTATAATTCCAGGAAAAGCAGTCTGTTTTTGAATAAAGTTGAAGCCCTCAAAGTAAACAAAAATTCTCACTTCTGCTTATATAAGCACAGATACTTAACAAATTATTTTTTAAATCAAAGAAAATTTTTCGTCTGGAAAAGGATAGTGTAGCTCTTTCATAAGGAAATATCTCCATCTTGTGGACATTTTAGGTTATTAATGCTGAAAAAGATTTTTTTCCTTAATGTTCCAAGTTTGCACCTATAGGATCCTACACTGGAAAGGACTTTCAGTGTCTTACTTTCCAATTCCTTTATTTTACAGGGAAGGAAACTGAAGCCCTTGTAAGTTATGACTTATTGAGGTATTACTGCACCTACATTCTCTGATTCTAAATCCATCATTCTTCCCATTTTATTATGCCGCCTCCTATTGTATTACATAAAAGAAGTTTTAAATTAATCAGAAACTTCAGCTAAGATAATCCATTCTTTGGCTGCCCTAGGTAACTCAAATGCTACTATAGTAAAATTCCCAAGCCGTGATAAAAGACAAGTTCTAGCTGACAGGCATACATTCTTAGTGGACAAAATCCATACTCTAAAGTTAGAGAGCTCTCCATTGTACTTTCCAGACACAGAAAACAGAGTCTCCTTGACTCTTTGGTGAACCATTTCAGCTCTACAATGTCCTTTTCTCCTGTGTCTCTTATCCCCCCATATCATCAGATGTGCCCTGCCAAAGCCTCAGCTTTGGCTCACCCCCGTTGACTCCTCCTTTGCTGTCCTGTATACATACTACTGTATTAAGGTGGAGGAAAATCCCATTCTGACTGAGTCCACTACAGATTTGTTGTATAACCCCAGCTGAGCCTTCATTACTGCTAGGCAATCCTTCTACGTTTCCCTTATTAACTCATCAGCCTATTCTCCATAACAGCTCTTCCAAACCTTCCATGGCTCCCTCACTTCTGCTGATAGCACTGTGTCATATTATAATGAAAAAATTCAGACTATTCACCAAGATTTCCACTTCTCTCCTCTTCATCTTCTATCACTCAGGTGCCTTTTTGCCAGTATCTTCTCCTTCATCCATACCCAGTGAGTAGATGGTCTTATTCATTGCCAAGACAAACTGGCACGAATGATCCCCCTCTGTCCTGCCTCTTCCAACAAGCTACATCCTCCCCATAACCCCATTATCCCTGTACTCTCACTTCTCTTTAATCTTTCACTGTCTATTGGATACAGATATGCCCATGTCTCCCATATCCTCAGAAAATACTCACTTAATCCTTCACTGTCATCCCATATCTCTTCTGCCTTTTGTGGCTGAACCTGAGAAGGCCACCTACAAAGGATAATTTCACAGTTTATTCCCCTTTCAATCTCTTCTCAACTCCACAATCCTGTTTCCAACCTCATTGTTCCACCAGAACTACTCTCTTGAGAGGTACCAGTGCTCTCTTAATTGCCAAATCCAATGGCCTTTCCTCCTCCTTCACTCTTGACCTCTCTGCAGCCTTTGACACTACCAATCACCCTCTTCTCAATACTCTCTTCTCTAGGATTTTTGGACAGTGCTCTTGAGTTGATTCTCAGCTTACCTCTCTGACTCCTTCTTACTCTCCTTTGCTGGATCTTCATCCAGGTTATACCCACTAACCATAGGTGTCCCACAGAGTTCTTTCCTGGCTCTCTTTCCCTCTATACTAGTTCATTTGGTGATCTCATTAGTTCCTCTGGATTTAATTATTACTTCTATGTTGATAGTTCTCAAATCTTTTTATCCAGTCCTAATCTCTCAACTAACCTTCAGACTTAAAACTCCGTCTTTGTTTCGGTCATCTCAGACTGGATCTTAAACTAAGCATATCCACGACTGTACTCATTATCTTTTCCCCTAAGCCCTCCTCTCTGCAAATTTCTCTGTTGAAAGCATCACCATCTCCCCAATACACACACACACACACACACACACACACACACAGTTTACTTTTGTTACAACATCTCCAAAATATGCTCCCTTCTCTTCTCTGCTGCCACCAGCCTGGGGAAAGCCATTGTTCCTCACTCCTGGTCAGTCCCAGTAGCCTGCACCTGCTATGAGTTTCCCCACTCCAGTACATCTTCCATTTGGCTGGGGAAATGATTTTTGCTGAAGACCAGATCTGATTGTGTCATCCCCCTCCCCACACTCAATAAACGACAGTGACTTTCTAACACCTCCATGATGCAATATAAAATCCTCTCTTGTGCATTCAGAGCCTTTCATAACCTAGCCTGCCATTATCTCTCCTTTCCAGTCTTACTTGCCAACATATATTCTTTTATCCACTGACCCTGGCCTCCACAAGCAATGTATCCTTTAGCTCTGGGTATTCTCTCTGTCAGCACTTTGACAGACATAAAAAGATTTATGAGAGGGATGAGCTGTGGAAGAAAACTATTTACTTTTGGACATCCTTGAAATAGATCATTGATCCAGTAGGTACATGATTACATGATGTGAGGGAGAGACTATAGGTCTGAGAGTTTTCAGCATAAATATGAGTTCACCTGATGAGTTCACCATCAGAAAGTGAAGAATAGTAGACAGAATCTGGAGGAAATGCCCACACTTGGAGCATATCACCTGGATGATGAATCAGCAAAGGAGACTGGGAAGGAACTAATAGTCATTTTAGGAGGAGAACCAGGAAAGAGTATAGAGTCATGAAAGACCAGAGAGAAGAAGGAGTATCCAGGGGGAGAGTGTGAACAGTTTCAAAAATGCAGCAGGTAGGTTGAGAAGAATTAGGACTGAAAAATGATCATCAGATCTGGCAATTAAGAGATCATCGATAACTTTGAAGAGAACGGTTTTCAATCAAATGATCACACTGAAAGGCAGATTATAAAGGATTGAAGAGCGAGAGGAGAGAAGCTGAGATGGCTTTTTCAAGGATTTTGAGAAAGGAAGGAGAGATACAGGACAATAATGTGAGGGGTAAGGCAAGGTCTAGTAGAATTATTTCCTTGTTTTTTTTTTAATCTTCTTCCCCCCCCCCCCTTCCCCCCCGTCCACCCACACCTGAAAGATGTGGATATATTTGAAGGCAGCAGAGAAGGAACAAGTTAGAAAGGGAGCCTGAACTGGGTCTTTGAGGGAAAGGAAAGAGTTGGAAACGTAAAAGTATTAGGTGAGGGAGACATCCCAGTTCTAACCACGGGGAAATGGTGTGAGCAAAGGCATAGAAATGGGAGATGGCAGAGTCAGATCTAATTTACTCATTTAGTGGTGATATTTCATTTTGTTGATATACTCTTTTAAGGTTTGGAAAGCACGTTACATACACTACCTCTTCATAAAACCCTGTAGGGGCTGGTGATACATCCCCATTTTACAGATGAAGAGATTGATTCAGAAATGTGTTAACTTTCCTGAGGTCACATCGTTAGCAAACATTGTTAGGGGAATGATATAGTGAGTAGACAAGAGGTAAGGTAAGCTTGCGCTAGGGCAGTGGTGGTAGGGGTGGGACGGAGAGCAAACAGGAAATAATTGTGGAGATAAAGTGAGTTCGTGCTCAACCCCTGTGCGTGCACATACACGTACAATACCACCACCAGGAATAGTGTAAGCATAGGAAATACTTGTTTTGGAGAGGGCATGTACGTGGGTGGGGAGAAGCAGTCAGTTATTTTCTTGCCTCCTGCCCACTGTCAAGAGCAAATACGTTTCCCTTTCCCACCCTTTCTCCTCTTGAGAAAGGTAACACTATCTCTTGAGAATTGTAGAAGTGTAGCCTCTTTCACGGAGGAAAAAGGCGCCTGTACCAGCATCGTACAAGAACGCAGGATTGGTTTGTTGAGCTCTAGAATAAGCAAATGCAGTGGAATTTGGAGAAGTTTTGCCTTAAGTAGAGTGGAAGTTCCCTATTGCACAGCAGACAAAAGTATGTAGTTTGGTATGAGGCTTCAGGTAAAGTAAAGGTAGTAGCAGAGATGAGAAGTTTGGGGCCAAGAATAAGAAATAGGGAGGACAGATAAGGAAAATACTTTGTTGGATAATGGAAATGGATATGTTTTTAGAAATATTCAGAAGGTAAATATTGAAGTGATTAAGATCTTACATGTTATAGCAAAGTTAGAGAGGTGGCTCATGCATTTTGAGAAATGTATAGAGGAAAAAAGGGCAGTGAAAATAAAGGGATATGAATCATTGAGGAGAATCAGATATAATGTATGTGATGTGTTCACCTTAGCCACTGAAAAAGGCTTAGACCCAACCGATGAAGAGACTGACTTTGGAGCCTTTCTTTTAAACTCTCAGCCCTTCTTCCTGCTTAGCAATCCAATTGATTGCAAGTATACCAGCTACCCAACTGTAACCCAAGAGATGAACCCAATGGTAGTGAACAGCAGGAAAGGGAATTTCAAAAGGGAGATGAATTGAAAGTTGGGATGTGACCCTTTATTAAATAAGAATGGAATTTTTTAGTGCAGATACATGTTTATGTTAAACGTGTGCTCAGAGTTGGTTCTGGAAATAAGTACATTCCAGATAATGATGCTGTGCTGTCAACCTAATATAGTTTATTTCTTTTGTTTAGTGGTAGAAGATGATGAAGATGATTTTCCTACAACACGTACTGATGGAGATTTATTGCATAATACAAACGGCAATAAAGAAAAGTGTAAGTAAAGCAGATTTGTCAACAGAGTAAAATTTTTTCTTTGAAAAGGAACTTGGTATATTTGGTGCTTCATTTCATCAATGACAAACATGAAATGTTTGCTGGGGATACATACAACAGTGAAATAGTCTAACCCTCAAGGAGCTTACAGTCTGTCAGGGAAGACATGTATAGGTACAATTTTTTTTTTTTAATGCAAAATGCAAGATAATTTGTAGGGGGGAAAGCACTAGCAGCTTGAAAGATCAAAAAAGTTTTTATGAGGTAAGCTGTATGTGGGGGACAGGAGATAAAATGTCATGTGTAAGGAATAGTAAGAATGCAGTTTAGCTGGAGTGAGCAAAGAGGAGGAATGAATGTAGTGGAAAGGCAGGTTGGAGCCAAGTGATTTGAAGGGTTTTAAATGCTAAACAAGGAATTGATGTTTGGTCCTTGAGGTATATATAAGCCACTGTAATTGACTGAACAGGGTACTGACACCCTCAAATTTCTGCTTTGGGATTATCACTTTGACAGCTACATGGAAGATGAATTGGAATGGGGAGTGACTTGAGGCAGGGAGGTAACTTTTGTACTAGTTTAGGCATTTTTTTAATTAATAGAAATTAATTTCCACCCTACCACGGCGGGGCAGAGGAGAGAAGCAAATTCCTTGTAATACTTATAGTTAAGCAAAACAGATTCCCTTCCTGGCCACGTCCGTTCTGCACTCTGGATTCATGGCTTCTCTGTCAGGTAGAAAAGATGCCTCATCATCTATCTGTTTTCTGGAATCGTCGATGGTCATTGTAGCATTCCAAGTCTTAAAGCTTACAGTGTAATCATTATTGTATAAATTGTTTTCCTGGTTCTGCTCATTTCATTCTTCAGTTTATGTCAATGTTCAGATTTGTTCATTTTTATAATAATGATGTCATAATACAGCTTGTTCTAGTTCTTCACTCTGCATCAGTTCATACAAATCTTTTCATCTCTTTTAAATCTTCTTACAGAGCAGTAGTATTCCATCATACTCACACACCACAGTTTCTTCAGCCATTTTCAATTGATGAGCTTCTTCATAGTTTCCAGTTTTTCACCACCATGAAAAACTCCTATAATTTGATTAATTAATTACATTTAGGACTTTTTGCTCTTTCTTTTGTCTCCTTTGGTTATTAGCCTAGCAGTGTTATATCTGAGTGAAAGGTCATCTACGGTTTCGTGGAGAGCTAGCTCCAAATTGCTTTCTAGAGTGGACATGCCCATTCGTCGCTCCATCACCAGTGCATCATTGCACCTGTTTTCCACAGCTTTTCTCAACATTTGTCATTTGACATTTTTGTCATCTTTTCCAATGTGATAGGTGTGAGACGAAACCTCAGAATTGTTTTAATTACCGACAGATGTTGAACCATCTTCATTTGTATTTTTCTTCTTAAAAGACTGTAATATTAAATGTTCAATTATGAGAATTAAAATTCAGCTTCATATAAGATTTGGAATATTTCTCTTTTGCATATGGTATTTGGGGCTTTTCTCATTGTGAGTAATTCATATTTACAGAGTACTTTAACACTTCCAGATTATTTTCTTCATAACAACCTTATGAGGTAGCTTTTAGTTTTTGTTTTTGAACTTTTATTTCATGGCTGTAAGAAACTCCTAAAATAAGAGAATGTTAATTCCAGGGTTTTTTTTTCCCCATTTCTCTTACCCCAATTTTGAAAGCTTGATCAAGTGTTTTCATTTTTCTGGACATTTCTTGCTTCATCTACAAAATACAAATAGTTATGCTTTTTTGCATGCACGAAGGCAAAGGACTAGAAAGATGGTCACATGCACGTGAAATCCTTTCCAGCAGCCCAGTTATATGAGAATCAAAGCCAGAACCTGCTAGTCATTTTAGATGGACTGGGCTGGAAATAGCTCTTCAAAACCAGTGACTTAAAATGGCATAACCAGAAGTTGTGGAAACAGGGTACAGCAAAATGGCACAGTGGATAAAGCACCAGTCCTGGAGTCAGGAGGACCTGCGTTCAAGCTGTGTGACCCTGGGCAAGTCACTTATCCCTGACTGCCTTAAAAAAAAAAGTTGTGGTAACAATCTTCTTTTCCTTGAAACCACCTTTACCGTGAATCATTATTGGGCAAAGGTTCTTAACCAGAGGGCTGTGAGATTTTTTTTTTTAAGTATCTTGATAACTGTATTTAAACATAATTTCTTTCCTTTGTAATCCTATATGGTTATATATTTATAAAACATTGTTCTGAGGAGTCCATATGTTTGACCATAGTTCTAGAGGAGTCAGTTAACACAAAAAAGTTAAGCCCCTTGGATTTCACTCTGTTTCTTCACAGCTTCCCTACCCTAGACTTTGCTGTTAGCAGAATATGAAATCTGTAACGTCTCAAATGACAATTGGTATAACTTCTTACTTTATAAAGGGGGTAGAGGTATTCTGTCTTCAGAATCCTTGATTTTCCATATGACGTGTAATTTGAATTAGTCTTAAGCAGAGTGAAGATATTAATAACTAGCCACAGTTAAGAATTTCTTGTCTGTTTTTCATAGATTGGTATTTTTAGCCTCAGTTCCATATTTTTCTAGGTGTTTGAAATTTTAAAAATGTTTTTCGTGTTTTTATAAGATCAGAGTTAGCTGGGAGATTTTTAACTTTAAATGGTTCTCTTTTATTTACTAATTGCAAAATTATGTCTTCGAAATAGTCTCTTCTTCTTCATTCTTCATGACAGCTATAGTGTCCTTTTCCCAAAGGAAATTAAAAGAATATTTTTTTACCCTCACCTTCAGCGTGTTAAAAAATATGCTGAGGAAAAGGCATTAACTCTTTGGAAGTTTGGTTTGAACTCCCTTCTGGAGAGGGATATAAAGTTCAACAATGCAGAGCATCACGCACTTGTGCAACATAAAAATCGGAATAACAGAATAAAGGAAAAGTCATGGCAGTTTAGAGATGATCTTGTCTATCCACAAAGGTTTAGGGTAGTGAACTTACTCGCACAAGTCAAGCAAACTTATTTCTTGGTCATTTTCTTTTGTCTCTAAGCTAACCTAAAAGGTGTGGTGTCTGTGTGTTTAGTAATCTGTAGTCCTCTTTTGTGTTTAAGTGCTTTTCAGTAAACATTTGTTAAGAACCCAGTGTGCATATAGCTGTGCTAAGAAGGGGGAAATGTTGGTAGTTTCAGTGACATGCTCCTGACTGTCCAGAGCTCACGGAAGACGCTTTGCTTCTGAAAGTGTAACTGCTCTTTGTAAAAGAGGTACACCGAAATATCTCGAGAACACTTTCCAGCACCATGCAAGTTCTGTGAGTGTTCATGCTGGCAAATTATTACCAGCATAGAACCAGTATTTTAACCTCATTTGTCCTGAAATCATTTTTCCTAGGTAAAGTTTGAATAACAAACGTATAAAATTAAAATCTGTAATATGAGGCTGTCTAATTATTTTCACACAGGAAAGAGTGACTAATAGCCTAAAAAGACTATTAGGCCACAAGATGTAATCTTGCTCAGGACATGGGAAGGGTGTTGTTTGAGAGTTGAACTATTGCTATTTTACTTAAAAGCATGTGATTAAGGACTAAATATGTTTAATAGTGAGATTTGATATTTGGGCTGCATGAAATTAAAAGATTCACTTGAAGAATTCTTTATTGAAATTATAAAGCTAATGGCATGAAATCACTTGATAAGCAATGAATTTAAGCCTAATTTGGTATGTTACATAGATTTTATAAGTTGTAAAAAGCACTGAATATCCATTTAAAACCTTCATATCACCTTATTTGGCTGGATTGCTTACCTTCAGAGATGCTCATTTAAAAAAACCCTGTGTTGCTTAAAACTTTTAAGGTAGTTCTTGTCATAATGGGGTGCCAGTGTAAGCTGTCAGACTGTTCTTGTTAAAGTCTTTCTCCTCCCACCTCCCACATGATTCCCTGGGTGCAGAGCAGGCAGTGCAGCCAGTAGATATCAGGAAATAAAACCCAGCAAAATGAAACTGGACAGATATATTCTGGCCATGATCCTCTACTCACAGCCCATAGATACGAGAGGGCAAAATGTTGGCTGTGGGGAGGAATGATCCAATCACAGCCCATTACTGATATACTCTTGCTGACTCTTAGAAAGTTTTCTAAAGGTGCATTATATGAGAGAACTTTTTCTTCTTCGAAAGACTATTGCTGACTGAAGTGTCTTTTTCAGTATTTCCACATGTGACACCCAAAGGAATTAATGGCATAGACTTTAAAGGGGAAGCGATTACATTTAAAGCAACTACTGCTGGAATACTTGCTACACTTTCTCATTGTATTGAACTCATGGTAAAACGTGAGGACAGCTGGCAAAAGAGACTGGATAAGGTAAGGCTAGTTTTTCTATTCCTTTGAAAAACTTCAGAATCCAATGAAATTTGATATTTTGATTAAAATAATGTTTAAGTTAAACTGATATCAGTAGCATCTGAAAGAAGTTTGAGTGTGACCTAAGCGATATATGGTGCCCTTTCTGTCAGAATTTTCAGTATTAAAAAATCTGAAGTACAAGAGTTTAAATAAAGATGATCCTTAGGAAAAAACCCAGCAAGCTTAGCTTGAATGACAGTTTTCTGACAGTAGGTAACCTTTTGTTAACAGCCTGTTATGTGTCAGGCACAAGCACTGGGCATGCAAAGGAAGACAAAAGATCGTCTCTGCTCTTGTAGGGAAGGAGGAGGGACTGACCATTTAGAGAGCACCTAAGGGTGTGTCACCCTGTCACCGTGGCGAGCAGTTTGCAATCATTTTTCTATTTGATCCTCACAACAGCCCTGCGAGCTTGGTGCTGTTATTATTCCCATTTTACAGGAGAAGAAACTGAGGCAAAAGTGGTTAAGTGACTTGCTCAGGGCCACTACAATAGTGGGTATCTAAGGCTAGGTCTTTGTCAGGCCTAGAATTCAATCCACTCTGACAGTATATACCTCGAGCTCACAGTCTGATGAGAAAGCCAGCGTACAAACAAGCAAATATGAGAATGCCGTATACGACACAGGTAAGGAGAAATCATCAGAGGGGATGCCCTGGAAGTAGAGGGATTAGAAGAGGCCTCTTGTGGAACGTGGGAGTCAGGCCTCTCCTCCACTGTAACAACAGTGTTTGTTATCGGTGAAGCATGTTCTCTCGAGGAGCATCATAGTTCTTAAAATTTGGTAATGCCTTTAAATGATGCTTCTTTGAAATTAAAATCATTTGAGTCTGAACACTGTGGCACAAAGTGTTATTGCACTCAGTGACACAATACTCTATGACTTAAAACGTTCCAGCTTTTAAAAGCAGAACCTTGGTGTTGCGGGCGCTCCTCAGCATTCCGAGTGAAGTCTCATCACAGCCCTCGGTGTGATGTCACATTCGGCGTGCTTTACCTGTGTGTGATACATGCCAGTGCTGCTCTATTCTCATGTGAAATACTGTTCAGTGACTTTGTTCAAAGCTGAAATGTCAGGTTTAGGGTTGGTTGGGGTTTGGGGCTTGGTTGGTTTTGGTTTTATTCAACGTCTCATGATTTCCTCGGTATGGTAACTCCTTCTACGTGGCCTGCAGTGTATCTGCTTAGAAAGTGTCCTGAACACTGAAAGGTCAAGTGACACTCTTCAAGTCACACAGTGTGTGTACAGGGCAGGACTCAGCCCTGACCCCAGATCAGAGCCGCTGCACGGTTTATGCGAGGTGTGTGTCGTGACCCTGAGCTGCTGTTTTTGTATTGGTGGTGGCAGACCCTAAGTGGAAGAGGGCTTTGTAATTTGTGTCGTGGTGTCTGTAAGGAAAGCTTTACGGTCATCTTTTGTTTTCACACCCATAGTATATTTCACCATTTCTTCTGGACAAAAACTGATCATAGTGATTAATGTGCCCACTTTTTAATGTTTTTGTTTGTTTATGTTGTTGTAGTCATCTTTATTATTCTCCTAGTACTGCTTATTCTGCTCCTTTATCTTCTCAGATAAATCTTGTTTTTCATAATTGTTACTTCTTTTAAGCCATTGATTTTTCCATTACATTCATACACCACAGGTTCTTGGGATGTTGCATCATTGGTGAACACCCACTTTATTCCTGTTCTTTCCTACTGTAAAAAGTGTGCAGTGCCATTGCATGAGAAACATAATCAATGACATGAATGGATGACTGTACTGATATGACGCTGGTTTTAAGGGATGTTCCACAAGTGCGCCAGACTAGGCAAGAGAAGAGAATTTTAGAATTCTTGACTGTAATTTAGCTGTCTTTCATGGTTACCATAAATTTCTTCGGTTAACTGCCATCAGCTTTCTAAATAAAGAATGGACCTTTCTCCATTCTTAGAGCTAAACTTTTTATGCATGTCACTGATTGTAGTAAGTACACACACCCACACGTGTACACCCACACCCACAAGCAAAACAAGCCCTTGCAGCCCCAGCCCCTTTGATTCATGCTCCAGAGTCACATGTTTGGTTTCCCAGATTTGCTTACTCTCAGCTTTTGGCAGCTCCTCCTTGAAATATCTTTGCTATAAATGCCTTATGTCTAATACTGGAGACTTTACTTCAGTCCTAAAATAGTCTTTCTCCATTTCCATTAGGAAAGAAGTAGCAGAATATATTCTGTATTTGGGAGAATGGTCTAAGAATATTTTAAGCCTCCCAATTTTGTAATTTAGCTGGCTCGAAGAGAGATTGCCATGGTATAGAGTACTGCTGTTCATTTGATGTTCTTTCTTAGCTGTAATGGACATTAATGAGTAGAAGAAACCTAAATAGCAACCTAAGAAACTATCCAAAGGCCTCTTTGTTCAGCAAAAGGCACAGATGGAAGGTGCGGTGCTGCTGGATTTTAAGGATCTTATCTCCCGAAAAATTGCCAAGCCAGCTCATTGGGTCATAGTTCTCAATGTGCTTTATTGACATAAAATATTCTTTGAGATAACCTATACTATCAGAAATCAAAAAGGAAATTTTGAGGAACCATTTTAGACTTGGGGGAGGAGGGAGAAGAAAAAAATAACTAATGGGTTAAAAAATATGCTTTAGATTTTGAGGTATAGCTTTTAGACATCGGCTCTTTATAACATTATAAAATGTTAATGACCTGTCAGTGACTTGGTAAAGGAAATAAAATTGTTCATTTAAATAATTTCCATTATCATTTTCATATTTGCTCCGTTTATTTGCTAATGGGGTATCGGTGTCATTTGTCAAAGAAATACCATTATCTCCTTCTCTTATCTTAGTGTGGAGATAAGCAAATCTTTTTATTACTGAGTACAAACTGCCAGTTGGAATTAGTAGAAAATTTGAATCATGGAATACTTTAAGATTATTTTCAAGTAAATTCAGTCACAAACCAAATGAGTGTTCTAAGAGCTAAGTATAGTTGCAGGTATTAGCTGCACTCCATGTGGAACATACGTATGAAAGTAAGTACTGAGAGAACCAGATTGTGTGTGCGTGTGCGCGCGTGTGTGTGTGCGTGTGTGTGTGCGTATGTGTACACGTACGTATGTATGTACCTGCGCGTGCATTTTTTTACTGTGACATTAAAATCTCAGTTTGGATTAAGTGTTGGTAAGGGGAGACGGCTCATCTGAATTATTGAATATTTTCAAGAAATTGTTGTTTCTACTCTGTGTAGTAATACAGAGTCATGATTTTATTGGCAGTTTTTAATCCATACAGACTCCCTTTAATTATTAGATGCCCATGATTTAAAATGAGTAGACGTCACTATGCCCCATATTCCTAACCAGCATATGTTGTGATGATAAACCTGAGCCAAGGCTGAATTATAAAGTATCATTGATCCAGACTTACTCTGGAGGCTCTTAACCGTAAATGAGAGGCCACGGTTTTTGTCTTGGTTAAGGGCATAAAAGCGTAAGAACTGCCGCATGCAGCTGGGAAATAAGATACACAGGCACTGGGGTGGGGAGATCTGTCCTGCCCTGCCCGAGAGTCAGAGGGGTGAGGGGGAGGACACAGGAGAGAGCAGACTGGGAGAGGGGGTGCACAGTGGGATCGCTGTTTTGGGGGGTTGGGGGGGAAGATGGGGAGAAAACTTGTAACTCAGAATCTTGTAGAAATGAATGATGTAAACTAAAAATAAAAAAAAGAATTGCCGTATTAACTTAAATTACTACTTTCTCTCATAATATCCTCTTCCAAAGGATATTGTAACAGAAGGAATTTATTTATGGTCCTATTTGAGAGTGTTAGTGTACATATCCTACAATAGCTTAATTATATTCATAATGTGCCATTAAAATAAATTATTATCTAACCTCATTGGAATTTATGTTCTCATTCTGCACCTTCTCTTATGGGAATAAACTATTGTTCACGACCAATTTTGTAAAGTAACACCTTTGATTTGTCATTAGGGCAACTTTTAAGCTTCAAATAATAGGCCCTCATTTTAGTACCCTTTAATTTGGTGAGAAACTGCATGTTCCTCCCGTTGGAGAGTGGAACTATAGCTTGGTATTTACTGTTTATCCTCCTTAAAAGTATCGTGTGAGTTGGCTTAGTTTTTTAAAGACCTTTGGAAGAGGAGGAATACAGTTAATGTATTGAAATCTAGCCTTAACGCGGGCTGATTTCCAGTGCTGATTTTGTTTCATTTTTAACACATTAATAAATCCTGTTGAAAAACTGAATCGTGTATGCCAGGTTTATTAAGTACTTTATCACCAAATAAAGCATCCCATTGGAGGTCATCCCAGCACCGCTCTTTGCCCCCGAGCAGAGGAGCCTCAGGCAGGACCCTCTTCACCAGACCGGGGTCCTGTCTCCCCTCTGCTCCCAAGAGCCGTGGGGGCGGGCGAGCTGCTCGGCTGCTCCGAGAGGAAGTGGGAGTCGCATTGGTCCTACCTGTTTCACGGGCTCGTTGGGATCAGATGACAAAGTCTACATCAGGCTTTCTGTAAACTTGAACTGTTCTATCAGCCTAAGATGATATGTCCCTTTTCTGGGGAGCACAGTTGGGGGTAAGTGACTTGCCCACGGTCACATGGCAAGTTTTTTTGTGTGTCAAGTGTCTGAGGTCAGATTTGAGATCGGATTTGAACTCAGGTCCTCCTGACTCCAGGGCTGGTGCTGTATTCACTGCACCACCTAGCCGCCGCTCCTAAGATGATATTTTCAAACAGAGAAAAGTATTGCACGATACCTTGAGCCTGCCTCGTCTGAGCCTTTGTGAGACTGATGTCTCTTGTACGTGCTCATATTTTATTGTGTGCCGTTGAGGGTCTCCTTCCTTATTCATTCCAGCCATTAATAACGATCCGAATTGTTCTGGCCCTCTCCTCAACCCAGCTCTCGGAGCTTCCTCCATGGTAACTTTTTCTCACTGCTCGGGCCCCAGCTGTTGTTCTTGTCTTTTCGTTGGCCTCTTGTTACTTCGTGTCTATTAATTTTGTTTCCACAGCTAGATTATGACATCATTTAAGTCAGGGATTGCATAGACTTCTTTAAGTCTCAGATAGAGTGTCCTGTGCAACAAAGAACTCCGCGAATGCTTGTGAGGAGGAGTGAAGTGGTTCTAGCTGAGTAGAGAGAGCATGTAGAAGAGCTGTTGTAAAGGGAGAAGCAAGACTTGGCAACACTTTGGATTTGTGGAGTGAATGCAAGAGGAGTCCAGGAGGAGAGGAGAGAGAATGAGGTTTGCTTTGGAATGGTGGAATTTGAAATCACTGCAGCATCCAGCTTCAGACCCCCCGAAGGCACTTCTGCGCACTCTGCGTCAGTTCATGTCCATATTCATCTTTTCTTGAAGAACAGCAATGCTCCCTTGTGTTCCTGGGCCGTTCCCAGATTAACAGCTGCCTATGTAAATTTGAACAAACTGCATAAACGTATGGCTCACATAAAGTAGAATATTTTTTAAATTATTAATTGGAAATTTGTCGTCGAGGTTAAAATTTAAATCTGTTTAATGATTGAAAATGAATTCCTGACTTTGGATAGATTTCTTCTTTAACCATATCGAAGCAGTTTATGTTTGTGCTTCATAGTTTTTTAAAAATAATTTCGTAATTTTTACGTTTTCAGACCGCTAAAAGTGTGTCTTGTTTCCTTTCTACACACACTAATATGAATAAATATCCAGGTAGCGATGTATTATTTGTGCGTGTACCAGTGTATGTCACAGTGGGGGAAAAGGGGAGGGGGAGGAATTGTCCTGTAACCGTGAACTTCTTTACACTAAACTGAAAAGTAGTTCTGTAATGGACCAACATTGATGGTTAGCTCTGTGTCCTACATGTTTAGATTTTTGACTCTATTCAGTGTTGTAGAAGTTCAGAATTTTCAGTGAAGTATATAAAGATCACTGCTAAAGAAACATCAAACCACGTAAAATTTCTCAGAAACATAGTAAATCATGGTATCTCAGTTAAAACTGAATTTTCTTTGTTCAGTGTGCTTTTTTAACCTAAGCAGGGGAAAATTTTTTTCTTTAATGGTCAGAGGCATTGCTTTATATTTGTATATGAAAGAAGTGAGGTTTGTTAGGAAGCTAGAAATTGTTTAGGAGGAAAGAAAAATCATCTCAGGGTTGGGGATGAACTTACTTAGGTGTGATGATAACTTTAATGAAGGTAATAATTGTATTTTTAAACCTTATTTTGAAGATCTGTATTACTACTGCTGTTGATCCATCTGTTGGCAACTTTTGCTGTCCTTGATTCTGTTAGCACTGACCGAATATGGTAGGAGGTTCCTTAAATTGAAAATTATACCCAGAAAAAACATTAACATTTGGAACTTTCTGATGGCCATGAGGCTCGTCCTACAGTGGGAGAAGTTGAACCATTTTTCAAGGAAAAAAGTAGGGCACCGTTGGTACTATTGTATTACATTTCATAATCACTTTAAAAAAAACAAAAACCAAACAGTGCATAATAGAGATTCACACTTCTATGCATAGCCCCCTTCTATCCAGTGCATGTTGAAATGTTCATATTTGTTAATATTTGTTCTTAATTTAAAGTGACTTTTTTAATAAGAAAATATTACTAGAAAAAAAATGCTGTGTAGTAATCAGTATTACCAAGTTGCGAAGCCTAACTTTGGTTTCATATGTTTTTAATTTAAATAACTAATACCCTAACATATATATGTAAACTTTTCAAAGTGTCTTTTTTGTGCTGATTTCCACAACTGAGAAATAGTTGAAAATTATTTGATATTCTGCACTTATACTGATTATATTATATTATATTGCTTGGAAAGCTAATTTTTTTTATTCTGAATATTAGGCAGTTCAGAGAGGCATTCTTGTTCAAAAAAATCTAAAATATTCAAGGCTCAACTTTTGCATTTATTTTAGCAGTTGAGCATTCTAATTTGCTGAGTATATCTTTGCTAGAGAAAGGCAATGTGTTATAACAGAAAGAATACTGGACCCGAAATCAGGCAAGACCTGGGTTCAAAATCTACTTTTGACACTTAACTGTAGGACTTTAGTCAAGTCACTTCCCTCCTATGCTAAATGGTCAGTAATACTCATTTCAAAACGAGGTTTCTATAAGAGAAAGAAGAGAAGGAATGTGCATTTATATAATGCCTACTATATGCCAGGTACTGTGTGCTAAGAGGTTTTACAAATATTTTCACCACAGTCCTGCAAAGTAGGTGCTGTTATCACCATTTTACGGTTGAGAAAACGGAGGCAGACAGGTTAAGTGACTTGCCCAGGGTCACACAGCTAACAAGTATCTGAGGGTAGATTTAAACTCAGACCTTCCTCACTGTACTATTATGCCACCAGCTCCCCAAGATGATATGTATGAATTAAAAACATTAAAGTATTAGTAAATGGTGTTGTAGAGGATGATATTGTATGATATTCATAAGTGTGTTTCGCATAATTCTGTTTAAATCATTAAAGTCGGCTTGGAAAAAGACATCTGTTGATTTCAATTAATTTAGCTAAGGTAATTTTTCCCTTTTATGATTGAATTTGCATATAGCCTTAGTTCACATAAAAATATTTTCTACCATTTCCTTCTTGGAAATTTAGGTTTCTGGGACATTGTTCCTTCTACACGTCTGGCCATTCCTTCTCAGTCTCATTTGTGAGATCTTCCTGGCATGTACACTAAATGTGTTCCCCGAGGGTCTGTTGGGAGCCTTCTTCTCAATTCTCCCTCTGTGTTTGTGGCTCGTAATCTGGGATCCATGATTCTTTTTAATGGTGGTCATCCTATTCAATGTATTAGTTTTCTTTGCAATCCTGTGTATTTGGTGCATTTTTAAAAAGTATTCTGTAGAGACTTCAAGGCCGTCCCAGAGTTCATGACATTAAAGAAATGGTCTTTTTTTCCTGGTCTTTACTGATTTTTAAAAATCCGCATTTGCCATACTGTACGATATGCCAGACCAGATGCTAAGAGCTTTATAACTTTCATCTCCGTTTGTCCTTACAGCAGCTCTGGGAGGTCAGTGCTGTAATTATCCCCATTTCACAGTTGAGGGACCAGCCTGAAGCAGACAGAGTTAAAGTGTTTTGTTCAAGGTTCCAGGGCTCGTAAGTGCCCGAAACTGGGTTCAAACTCTGGTCTTCCTGACTCCTTGTTCAGTTATCATCTCTCTGCAGGTGGTTTCTGACGCTTTCTAACCATCCCTAAAAGATCAAAAGTCTTTTAGGCACTTTATACTGGATAGATACGTGGCATTCATTGTGCTGAGCGCTGCACCCAGCCCCTAATAAACATTTAGTAAATGCTTGTTGAGTTTTACTGTATGACTAATAGTTAAATTTACATTTGAATTCAAATTAAATTTCCTTCTGATTGGGAAATGAATGAGATTTTCTTAGCTTGATTTCTACTACTTGGAGTGTATGGTTTGTGCACATAAAATTTATTTTGAGCCTTGTAGAAATAGAAGCTTCCCCAATAAGTACAAAGAGCATTAGAACAATGTTGCTCTTCTTTCTACTATTACTTGACTAGATCTTAATTAGTATAAATAATGAATACCCCAGGGGGTCTCATTATTTTAACTTGCAGTACGTATTTCTATTGGGCTAGAACCAGTTACCATATTTTACATAATTATGACTTTGAGTAATATAAATTTGAATACATGCCCCTCCAGAGGATTTATTATTCACACTGAGGAGTTACTTGCCATTCTAAAAACATTAGCTATTTCATTAATATGAAAATTAGCACAGACGGCTACCCCTCCTTGCAGGTGACATGATTCTGTCAGTAAAGAACATAGATAAGGAAATTTTTCAGCAAGACACGATAAATCCACAGAAATCACTGGAACATTACATCACCAAAAAACAAGAAATGATAAGGAAAGTCCATTTAAAATGACTACAGAGTGTGTAAAGTAGGGAGTTAGTCCACTCAAAGCCAGACCAGGTTTGTAATAAATACAGCTCTAAAAGTCTCTAGCCATAAGGGAATGCTTAAATCTAATGCTACACCCATCAGATTACTGAGGCAATACTTTACAGAACTGGACAATAATTTATTTGAAACAACAGCAGAAGTCCAGAATCTCCAGGGAAATAGTGAGATATGGGCATTAGTGTATCTCAGACTATATTTTAAGTGGCAGCTGGGTAGTACAGCCGGTAGAGCAGCAGCCCCAGAGCCAAGAGGACCCAAGTTGTAATACGGCCCCAGACACTTGACACTCATTAGCTGTGTGATCCTGGGCAAGTCACTTAACCCTTATTGCATCACACCACCCATCACCCACCCACCCTATCCCTCCCCCCAAAAAACCCAACTATATATATAAAGGGGTGGGGGTTTTTTGCCTTTTGGGGGGAAGGGGTAGGGCAGGACAATTGGGGTTAAGTGACTTGCCCAAGGTCACACAGCTAGTAAGTGTTAAGTGTCTGAGGTCGGATTTGAACTCAGGTCCTCTTGACTCCAGGGCTGGTGCTCTATTCATGGCGCCATCTAGCCGCACTCCCCCCCCCCCCCAACTATATTTTTAAAATAGTATTCAAAGCTGGTGCTAGCTTAGGAAACAGTAAAGTAGATCAGTAAAAAAGATGCAATAATCAAGAAACATAAGCAATTCAAAACAGTTCAGTGTTTGATAAACCCAAGAACCTAAATTCCTGGGTAAAGGACTCCCTTTATGGGTGGGGAGAAGCAGCGTGAGGGGAAGGGGATTAACTGCTAACAAATCTAGCAAAAATTAAGATTATCTTACTGGCTTTACCCAATAACTTCAAAAAATGATGCAGCTTGACTATCATAAAATATCAGACCATTGAGAAAATGAGAAGAGAAGAAGGTATCTGGGGTTTTGTTCACAGCTGTTGCCAGGGGGATAATACTTAACCAGATGATAGATTTTATGATACATAAAATCAGTTATTTTGGCTACATAAAATAAAGGGTTTCTGTACAAATCAGTAAAGATAGAATTGGAAGGGATGGTAAATTACAAGAAAATATTTAAGTGGATATTACTTATAAAACTCTAATAAATGATATTGACACTAAGTAGTAAAACCAAGAGGCATTCTCAAGTAACTTGGTAAGCAGTTAAGGAATAGAAAGTTTTCAGAATAATTATAAGCTGTAAATGACCATGTGAGACATTTTCCAAATCACTAATTAGAATGAGAAATGCAAACTAAAATATTTCTGAGTTCTTACTTCATACCATGAGAACTGGGAACACTGCCAAAATAGGAACAATCAGTGTTGGATAGACAGTGGAAAAAGTCACATTGGAACTGTGAAGCAGCCCAGCCAATTCTGGATTTTGGTTTGGAAACTGAACTAAATTATACATACCCATTGACCTAGGAATCCTCATATTGGACATAAGGAAGTCGGATAGAAACAAAAGTCTAGTATACCAGAATGTTTGTGCCATCTGTGTTTTGATACCAAATAACTGGCAATAAAGTGAGTGGTGCCCATGATGGATGGAATTAATGGAGGAAAAAAAATGGTACATGAACGTAGTAGAAGATTTCTTTCCAGTGAGAAAAGCCGAAAGTGAATAAAGAAAAGTTGGGAGATTCACAAAGTGAAATGATCAGAATCAGGAAGACAAATATGCAACTACAACCACGTAAACGAAAAGATTGCCAAAAGAAATTTGAATTCTTAAGTACTGGAAAAACCCAATAAGTCTTATAGAAGAAAAACTAATTTTCCTCTGTCATAACCAAGAGGACCTGAATTACTAAGACAATTCTGTGTACTAGTCTAATGTAGTTTCCATATTCACTTTTTGTTGTTGGATCGTATTCTTTGTCACAAAGCGTAGTTCAAACTAAGGGAGTCTACGAGGGTCACATGACTGTTGTATAAGGACAAAGACATCAGCAAAATGTATAAAAATATATATTGATTAGTCATCTTGAGAACAAGCTTAATTAAAAGCATTATCTTCGTCTTACAAACGAATAAACATCAAAAGCAAGTGATTTGTCAGCAGGTACACATAGAAATTGGTAGACACTAGACACAAACACTGATCTTCAGCTTTGTAATGAGTAGAATTTCATTAAATCAGCCATATCAGAAGTAAAACCAGGGCTTCTGTTGCCTCTTTTGAATCAATTACTTCTCCTTTGCTTTGATTTTGTAATATCTCCATTCTCTCTGAGAACAAATAAATATGATACGATTAACAGTGAAGAAATTATAGGAAGCTATTTTATAATAGGCCTTTTTTGTTGCTTCCAACTATTGTGTCTGGATATTTTGGCAGTTGTTAAATCCAATTGACTGATTAGATCATTTTATCTAGGAAGAAATTTTAGTCTTACATTTGTATAATGATAACATTCTTAAAAAGTGAGTCTAAAGTGCAACAGGTAGTTACACATACTTTCTTTTGGTAGAAACCCACTCTTTATTTACATGTTCCTGGATAACCACTTGATCAAATTCCAGATTCGGTGAGGCCCCCCTGTAAAGTAAAACAGTATTATTCATAATGTTTAAAGAACCTTTTTCATTTATTTCAAAAGATAAGGTTTTTAATTGCCTATTTTTTTTTTAATAGGAGATTGAGAAAAAAAGGAGGATAGAAGAAGCCTACAAAAATTCTGTGACTGAACTTAAGAAAAAATCCCATTTTGGAGGACCAGATTATGAGGTAAAAATTTCATCCTTTTTTAATGCAGAAAAAGTAAAGTCTCCCAGGAACTATTAACTTGGAAATTTCCTTTCCTACCAGGTGAACTGTTGAATTCAGTTGGTCTTCTTCAATGAGAAAATTAAGAAGGAATATCAGGTTATTAAATTAAATGTTAGCTTTCCAAATCAGTAACTTATTTTAAGGAACCAGTGCATATTTAATGTTCTCTAACTGCCAAGGAAAATTTTCAAACTTAATTTTTCACCTCCTTCAGAGAGATAGCATAACCAAGTGCTGTATTTGTAGTCAGACAGACCTAGGTTCAAATTCTACTATAGGCATTTTATAACTTTGTGGCAGTGGATAAGTCATTTGGACCCTGTGAGACTCTAGCAACTCCCTGAGACAAAATCTACTAAATTAGACTTAATGCATTTTGTCAGTGGAAGACTCTCATGACCAAACCTCAGAACGTTAATATGTTTACCTAGTTCATTTGAAAATTTGTAGATTTTGTGTTAATAAAAACAGATCTCAGAAACCAATCAAGTTTGATTTTTTCCATTATCTATATTAGCTATTTTTTAAATTTCAGTTAGGGTTAACTAAATTTGCTTTCTAACATTGGTTAATTTTCGTGGTATAGCTTGTTTCATAATATAGCTTTGGCAAAAAAAAAACACCAAACCCAACAATTTATGAAGGGAACTGTAGCTTGCAAGCACCCTAGCATACCCAGGGTGGCTGCTAGCACAGGTTCTTTGATCTGCTTTTCTAAAGGAAGGCAACTCAAAATGGGTTAACAATCTCACTTTAGTCAAACATGTATCATTTACTTAGTGCGGGGGAAAAAGTCGGCATCCTAAACTTCAGAGAATACAAGCAGACAAAAATACAGACAGAAAAATAACACAGTTCAGCAGACCAACAGACAGGGCTTCCAGCCATCTGACCATCACACACACACAGTTAGTCACCAGCGAGAGAAGCACCAACATCTGGGTTGTCAAAGCCAGGAGGCTCAATGGCTGCCAGAGTCTCCTCTGGCCAAATCACACAGCTCTTCCCAAAGTGAGCCCCCAAAACAGAACCTCGCCTCAGAGGTATATATAGCCTTCCCCAGGTCAGAGAACATCACAGCCCTCTCGACCCACTTGACTACAAAGTAACCAAAGTTGTCCCTTCCTAAAAAACAAGCTTCCCACCACAGGCTCCATGGGACCACATTCAACCTATTAGGGAGCAGAGTTTATTTTCAAATCAGGAAAGGTCCTCAAATTCATGTAGGCAGGGGGTAGGGAAGATCTTTAAATTACTGTTCCCATTACAGGAACTTGCCAATGGAAAGATTTATCTTCTTTCAGTTCAGTGGTTCTCAGCCTTCCTAATGTCACGACCCTTTAATACTTGTATGTGGGCAGATCTGCACGTGAGCGGACCCCCCTGGAGATGGGTAGAAGAGTGGTGTCCCACAGGGGTCGCGGCCCACAGGTTGAGAGCCACTGTTTTAGTCCACTGCCCATGCTGGTTTGTTTTTTTTAAAGAGATGTAGAGGAAGGATTTTTAATTTGATCTGAATTCTAAGATGTTTACCAAGTAATCACGTGAGAGATTGTTCATAAGGCACCCCAGTTAGCTGTGACATAAATACTCAGATTTGAAAACTGTGCAAATTAATATAATCTCATTTGGTTATCAAACAATTACCAAATTGATTCACTACATTGTCATTAGAAATTTATTTATGAAATGTTAGTAGCCAAAGTGTCTATTCTTCTGATGAAATAGAAGTAGATTGTATAAACTCCCATGTATCTGGAAATAATTGATGCTCAATAAATGTTAATTTCCTAAAATAGAAAAATTTTGGGAGAAAAAGCATATTTGATAATTATTAAAAAAAGATCAAAAGGAACTAAATTAACCCTTACAATAAAATAGTTAATGACAAATTTAACCCATAGTTTTTAACAGAAGAAACAGTTGTCTTTATAGTTCAAAATTTTTCCACTGTATTAACTTTGTTTTTATTTTAAAAACTCTACACTCTGGATTTTATATACATACATACATATATATATATATATATATATATATACACACACATATATCATACTGAGAGTATTTGACTTTAGCGAAGATTTCCTAAAATTGGTAACGAGTTTCCGGTTCGTTTCTTCCGGAATAATAGTAACTGTCACTTGTGCTGTTACCTTGCTGGTAACAGTTGTGACGCTTTGTCAGTGCTTTTATTCTTCAGTTAAGCAGATCGTTTTAGCCCGGGTTCTCACCGCTTCAGTAGCTTACTTGGATGTTAATTTACGTCCCTACCCTTTGATTCTCAGCCCTTATATAGCGTTCACAAAGGTTTTTTTGTTAGTGTAGACCCAGAACACATACAGTCCTCGTGTTTCAGAGTTAGAAGAAGCCTCTCTTTGATTTAAAGTCTGTTTCTTTAAGGTCTTAAAGCAATTATCCCTTTTAAACAAAAAGTTACACAGACTGACCTCGATCTATGACCGCATACTAACTTTTTTCTCCTTTAATTGATTTTTAAGTGGGAAGAACATACAGTGCACGTAGCCTGCTCAGAAGCAAATGAACCTAGCAAGTCCTTGTCCTTGGTCATAGTGGTTGCAGAACACTTTATCTATCGAATGGTGTCTGGGTCATTGCCAGCATCATGACAGTGAAGTAGAAAGATGTCACTGCCGGTGACCTCATTATGGTGCCATTTTACATTGACAGTGGAGCAGACTATTTTTCCTCCTCTTCTCCCATCCCCGAGGCCCCCGACTCCCCACCCCTCCGTTGCTGCTGTAACCCTGCAGGAAAATAACTGCCTAATGAGAATCTTAGCAGCTTTTTTAATGGACTTTTAAAAAGAATTTAAATAACCACTTAAATGAGCTATTCCAGATATAGACCCAGGACTCATCACATTTTGTATTTTATAGTCGTAAGGAGCTTTGAAAAATTATCAAAGATAGAAAGGAAGTTGTCTATTAAAATTAGCTCACTACAGATTAATTCTGTATAATGTGAATAAGTCCTTGATGCTTCTTAAAAACACTTTTATCCATCTATAGTTGATTACCTACGTCTTGCCAATGTGTTTAGAATTTCTCTACTCCTCTCAAGGCCCAGTCTCCTCCCCTCTCCTCACCCCTGCCCCCCCTGTCTTCATTAAAAGAAGATAATTTTGCTTCTGTATTTGAAGATGTCACTAATGTAACCTTCCTTACCTTTTTTTTCCTGTTTCACAGTATCTGCTTTTTTCCCTCAAGGTTCTGTTTTGGCCTATGTTATCTTCATTACCAGCACATTTTGCCTTTGTTCAGGTTGTTCCCTCCATCCCTTTGCTTGTGAAATTCTGTTTTGAAATTCATCTCTGATGCTGTGTTTGGAACGCCTTTCATGAATCTTCCCTTCTTTATGTCAGTAATAGCCCTTGCCTCTTAGGTCTTTTGTAGCACTTGGTTTTTTCCTCTGATACAGTTATCATGTATTAGTGTTTCAAAATTGTCCCTGCCATAACCTCATTTTAAATTCTAAGCTCTATGAGCTTAGATTGTGTTTCATCAAAATTTCCTCTTTCTTGCAGAAACTAAGATTCTGCATATAGCAGATACTTAGTAAATTTTAGAATTGAATTATTTATAGAGAGCTGGCCTTGGAACCAGTAAGACCTTGATTTAGCTCCTGCGTTTGATATATATTAGCTGTGCAGTGAAACTGGGGAATTTATTTAGCCTCTCAATGTTCAAGAAAATTAAGAGTATAAATTGTGGAGAAGCAGCCAATCTGCCCTGGTAGAGGGACTTTGCTGACGTAGAAGTTTCCTGTACTAATGAAATCACAGATCCAGTCTGTATCCTTTACCCATTTGTAAGTTTTCTCCAAATGCCATGGAAAGAGATGTCCCAAACGTTTTTAAGCCCAACTGACTTCTTATGTAGATTCTCAGTTCCATATTGTTTGAACTTACCTGTGATCTCTCACGCTCATCCCCTCTCTCCTTCCTGGCTTTATCTTCATTGTAGTCAAGACCTTAATCTCCTCCTACCTAGATTTTTTCAAATGTCTACCCAGTGAGATTCTTTGCCCACACTCTCTCCAGTCAATCCTACATTCTACTTCACAGTAATGTTTCCCTCACACTACCTGAGTTATGGAAAGATATTTAGGGCCTTGCTTCTTTTCTTTAGCAGTTTAGATTTCTTATCAGTTGGTTCTTTGCTTTCTGCTTCTTGACTTTTTTTTTAAAAAAGATACCATATTTCTTCAGACTTGGACATTTCTACTTGTTCTTCTCCACACCAACTTGTACACTTTACTGTTTTTCTTAGAGAAATGAGCTCTGGATTTTTTGAAGTTAGTAAAGACCTGGTTTCAGATGTGGCCTTTCACCCTTGCTAGCTGTGTGGCCATGGGTATATCATAAGCTCTCTGATTGTGTTTCTTTATCTATCAAATGGTGATAATACCTGTTGTGCCTACTTCACCATTCTGTCAATTATCAGGGTTGAGTGAGATAATGTGTTTGTAGTACTTTGCAAATCTTAAGATGCTGCTTAAGTATCAGTTTATTTCTCTCTTTCCTTTTGCTGCCAAAAGTTCATGGATGGCATGGATTAGATTTTAGATGATAGGTATTTAATCTAAAATCTCTTCGAGTCATAATCTTACTTGCTTAGAGTACTAATGCATCTCAGAATCACAGAATTCTAGATTTCAGAGATACTTCAGTGGCCGTCTAGTCAAAGCCAAACCTAAACAAGAATCCTCTCTATGATATACCCAACAAGTGATAATTAAGGTATTGAAGGATTGTCTTCTGAAGTGTGAGAATGTACTGCTTCCCACACAAGTCCACTTTTGAATAGCTATAATGATTTGGAAACTTACTGGTTTTTTTAGATTTTCTTCCTTCCAAATTCTGTTTTTCATCTTATGTGATAATAATCATTTAGTTATAAAGTTTCAGGCAAATTTCTCCTGGTTCTTCCCCTGAGGCCAAATTAGGCAGCTCTTCACATACTGGAGACCGCTCGTCACGTGTGTCATCTTTCTTTCACCTGCTTTCTCTCTGACAGTTGTGTGTCAGGCTAAATATCCCTTCATTTCTCATACAGCACAAATTTTGAGACCTTTTGCCATCCTGGTTGCCTGTCTCTAGAATGAAGTGAGATTCCAGGGGAGACCCTGCTCCTAAAACCTAAAATATCTGTTTTATATAACCATTAATGACAGATTTAACTTGGCGAGTTATGCAGCAAAATGTACCAATGATCTGTACTTGGTTAACCTTTTCATCAGTGATTTAGATAAGATGCCATATTTATCAGATTTTCAGGTAACACAAAGATAGCAGAGATAGGTAACTCCCTAGATGATGGAATCAAGATAAAATTTTTAAAAATTGATGGGTGACAAGACTAAGTCAAGTCTAATAAAATTAAATGTAGAGTCCTCCCTACCATACACAGCTAAATGCCTAGAAGATTCATGATTCAAAAGAAATGGTGCTTTATCTACCCCAAAGATAAAATACCCACATTAAAAAAAAAACAAATAGATAATATGTCTTTAAAAGGCAAGGGAACTAGTTGTAAAGAATCAATGAAAAATAATTCTTAATGTAAATATACAGGAGAAATCTCTCAACTTTAAGAGTTTAAAAGAATCGATAACATACTATACATTCTCAAAAATCGAAAAGGAAAACATTCTACTAAGCTCTTTTTATGAGACAAATATAATAGAGAAGGCTAAAGCTAAGAAAAAACTATAGAGAAATGTAATTAATGCATAGATTCAAATATTTTAAATTAAATTCCGACAGAAAACCTTCCATTCTTTCTGAGCTGACTTCCCTATAAATTTTGATTCATGTGGAACCTTTCCTACCTCTAAACCTTTACGTGTCTGTGTTTCCCAGCTTTTATAGACACATCAGACGATGTCAGGCTTTCCTGTACATTACAAACTCTGTGATATCATTTCCACTCCAGCATCCATTTCCTCCCTATGGCTAAGAATGACCAATAGTAGATTTTCCCCTTTTTAGTTTGTCTCCCTTTCGAAGAACGTGGTTATTATTTAAGCTAGTTAAGAAATTATTACTTGCTTTGATTTTGACAGTTGTAGTCAGGGGCCTGGTAGTTGAAGTCCCCTGTGACTGCTTTTATCATGATTTTATGCCCACATGTGTTAGGATGTGTTGCCTAAACTCTCTATCCTTTTACTACTTTCTGTTCAGGGGGCCCATAGACACCTTTATATGTACTGCAAAGACAGTCACTTTTGTTTCAATCTCCCTGCTTTTGTTCATGCTAATTCTCCTGAAATGGAATTCTTTCAAGACTCACTCATACTGACTTATTCTTCTTCCATGTGACCTTCCTGGTCTAGTTCACATTAATTTTCCTCTGAACCCCCAAAGCACTTAACCGTTTGTCTTGTTTAGAATTCAGTCACATAGTGTTTTTAACTCTGTATGTTACTTTTTTTTATTCTCAACCAAATTATAAGCTTCGTGAAGGCAGAGAATTTAGTGTATATAACTTAACATCCCCCACAATATCCCTCACATTGTCTAGGTACGTACTAGCCTCTAATAAATACTTGAATGAATGAATGACTGTATAATTACAACCTTTATATTATGGTACATTGTAAGAAATTGTTCTTTAAATGTAACTAATGGCATAAGTCAGATCTCAGTAGAGTAAGATTGGAGTTAAAGCTGTGCGGCACGGAATGTTTTTAATGTATGCCTAATTGTGCTTTCTCTTCCTGTGTGTTGGAAACAGGAAGGTCCAAATAGTCTGATAAATGAGGAGGAATTCTTTGATGCGGTTGAAGCTGCTCTTGACAGACAAGATAAAATAGAAGAACAGGTATTTTTTGATATGATTTTAAGATGAATTCTTTCCTGTATGCAGAAAGTTTGTTATAGGATTATTATTTGAAACCAGTGGTTCCATTCAAGTCGAGAATGAATTTGGCCTGCATTCATGTTTTGTGCTTAGAAATCTCTCTGAAAATTTCCTTGATTTCATTTCAGTTCCAATATAGCAGATAAGAAAAAACTGGGGTCTTCCTTTACAAGGCCAAGCTGTTCTTGAAGCAGCATAGAGGGGATGGGAGGAGAGGTAGCTCTGATTTCTTTCTACGAGAGCCAAGCACAGTCTGCCGTGACGGTAATTTTGCTGTAACCCTACACTGTTCGTTTCCTTCTGCCTTCACCGTCCTCATAGGAAACAGACAAACACAACACATTTAGATCCGTTATAGTTGATAAGATTCCATTTTCCTAGTGATTCACAGGAAACTAGGAAAAAAGGACTAATTATGCAAAAAAACTTACTTCATAGATTGTGATTTGCCTGGTACTTTCATCCTAATTTTCAAGAGATATTGATATGATAATAAATTAGAATTTTTGGATACCTTATCTTCTGTTAAAATATAAGTAAGTTTGGGTAAAAATAAAATAGGTCATTTTCATTAGCGAAAGAAAATTGTAGAGTTGTGGGGTTCTTTTTTATTTGTTTCATCAAATACTTTATATTGAATATTCCTTAAAATAATATCAGACTTTGTGGTAACATTTCATCATAATGCTGTTTATCATAATGGAATTTGATCTGTAGCATTTTTGAAAAAATATAGCCTGGGAATATAGATTTTTGTTAAGTCCTGTGTGTATGTGAATAAATATATATATATATATATTTTTTGGGGGGGGGAGGGCAATTGGGGTTAAGTGACTTGCCCAAGGTCACTTGGCTAGTTTTTGTGTTAAGTGTTCGAGTGTGGATTTGAACTCAGGTCCTCCTGACTCCAGGGCCAGTGCTCTATTCACTGCACCACCTAGCCCCCCCTCCTGTGTAATTTTTTGATAGGCAGTTTGTTATAATGGATATATAGAGCTAGCCTCAGAGTTAGGAAGACTGGGTTCAAGGATTGCCCCTGATACACATTGGAAGTGTAGAACCTGGGCAAGTCACGGAACTTCTAAGTGATCCCTAGCACTTTCGAAATATGAAAAGCCACAGCAAAGAATGACTGCTTCTCCTTGCTAGAGGGAATTTCCTTACTGAGAATTTTCTACACCAAGGAAATCCCAGGTCTGTCTGGAGTGTGTTTTGTGTACATATGCCACCAGTATGTATTACCTGTACGTTTAACTTCAGAGTAAGTAGAAGCACGATTTTTCTGCTTCTCTTTCTTTAAAAATATACTAGTCTATTCTTCTTTGTCAGTATTATGCATTGAGTTTGAAAATCAAAATAGAAATAATGTTGGGTGTGTCTTTTACTTAGTAATAATCTGATAGAAAAATGACCCTCAGTTTAAGATAACTAGCATTCCCCTTTCTCCCTCCAAAAAATGGTATGGTTTTGTAACAATCACACACACTTGTAGGTGTCTGATAGCTGCAGTTAGTCTCTTTCCTTTCTACTGTATGACTAAAGCCTTTCTGTTTTTATACGGAAGATCTTATTCCTGCCCCTCTCTGCACTGACCCTTTACTCTCTTCGTTAATTCTAACCGTTGCAGTAGTCTCTTAATTTATCTGCCTGCCGTGCATTCTCTCTCTTTTCTGATGTATCTTTTGCACAAATTGCTATTCCCAAATCACAGGTGTTGTTACCATGTCACTTTTCCCTCCGTTTCCTCTAGTATAAAATACAGAAAATTTGTCACTCAGAGACCTTCCTACATGTTGGAAATAGGAAGATCCAAATAGATCAATGAGCTCCATGTATGGAGAGATTAGACATCACTCCCCATCATACTCTGTGCTTGAAGCAGATCAGACCATGTGCTCTTCCCTGTACCCAGCATTCCATCTCTCACCTCCATACCTTTTTTTCCCCTTGTTTGGAGGGGAAAATCAGGGCAGTTGTGGTTAAGTGACTTGCCCAAGGTCACACGGCTAGTAAGTGTTAAGTGTCTGCGGTCAGATTTGAACTCGGGTCCTCCTAACTCCAGGGCTGGCGCTCCATTCACCGCACCACCTAGCCGCCCCACTCCATAACTTTTAATAGACCTTAACGTCTGACTTGGAAGGTATTCCTCCCTTTTTTACTCATCTTAGAACCCTAGCTCCCTTCAAGGCTTAGCTCAGATGCCAGGTCCTTTAGGAATCCTTTTTAAAATTTCTCGGATATTAGTGCTGTACGCAGCCTGGCCTGTCCCCTCCATCACTGTGTATTTTGAGTATGTCCTATGTTGACTTTTTTCCCCATTGTTGCATATTTAAAGTCCATAAGGCTACAAGTTGACATGTTACTGAGTTAGTAAAACGTACCTTCCTTCAGAAAGCACAGTCATTTATTTTCTCATGTGTGACCTAAAGCAAGTTATTCTGAGCCTCAGTTACCATAGATGTAGCATGCAGATGGTACATGCGGTAGGACCCTCCTTGATTTAGAGCTAGAAGCAGCCCCCTCATCACAGAAGACCTGTGTGTGCTCATCTCCCACCATGTCGTCTTCCTCGCTGGATGAGGAGCTCACCTGTTGTAGCCATATTCACGCTGCCCAGCTCACAAAGGCTTGTTGATCTCTGCTTTTCATATCAGCACGTTGGCTTTCTTTCCAGCATTGGGTTGGGAATAGAACAGCCCTCTTCACCGGGGCTGATCTCGGTCCGTAGTGCAGCTGCCCTCTCTCACCACTAGGGGGCATGTGTAGACCACTTTGAGATACAGTCTCTTGTGTGTGCTACCTGCCAGAGCAGTTCAAAGCATGTTTGGCAAGTAAACATCTGTTGATATGGTAGTTAATGTGTGTAGATCGGTAAAAGTGAGGAACATAATTTGTGCTGTCACCAAGTGTCTTTGTATTAAGTACTCCCTTTATTAAAAGTGATGTCCTTGTCATTTAAAAGTGACCGATGTGTCCCTTCTGAATGGCGTGTGCCCAGCCCAGACCCATATACTTTAGGTGGACGTGGTTGTGCGGGGGCACCTGAAGTTAAGTGACCTCCCGGGGGTCACATGACCAGTCTGCGACAGACTTCCTTACTCCTGGGCCAAGCTTTTTTACTAATGAGAAAACCGAGGCCTGTTAAAGTGACTTACCGAGCCTCTGTGAAATAGCAGGTGGAGGATTCTACCCTCGATCTTTGTCCCTTCGTCCAGCATTCTTTTCATTATACGTTTTGTCCCTATAAAATAAAAACTTACAGTTACAAAGCAGTTAATATGCACTCATGTTTGAGTATCCCATCATCTCTGATAGAACTGGCAGGGAAGTATGATTATGAGAAAATTGAGGCTCACAAGGGCTTAGTAGAAGATGCTGAACGAATCAAAGAGACAATTAAAGTAGTCCAGAGAAGATGACTAGCCTGTGGACTAAGGCGTGATGGCTCTGTGGCTTGGTGAGGTAGTGGCAAAATGAACTGGAATGAGCTATGAGGATCTGGCCAAATAAAGCAGGGATGCTGCTAAATTTTGCTTTATTTTTTGTATTTATAAACACTGAGTGTTCAATAACTAGTAATTATAGATTGAATCTATTCTTGAGTGGGAAAATATTTTTAAAATATTCTCATCTTTCTCTCTTCCTACCCCTCCCCACAGTCACAGAGTGAAAAGAGCAGATTGCACTGGCCTACATCCCTGCCACCATCTAGCGATGTTTATTCTTCTGTGGGTACTCATAGATTTGCCCAACAGGTAAGAAGACAAGCTTACTTTAGAATTTACAGAAAACTGCACCGTATAATTTTGTCATTGTTTATAGAAATAGCTTTTGAAAACTACATAGATTTTATACTACAATTTGCAAATCATAAGCAATCTATTGTCTACTTTTTCATTCCAAAAATTACTTAAGAAAATCATTTGCATTTGTTGTACTCTATATCTTTGCCATTTTGCTATCACTGTTCTTTCCTTGTACCAAACGAACAAAAAACCTTCTAAACACATTTTTCTTCTTTTTTTTAAATTAAAAAAAAAGAAGTTGGCCAAATTAATCAGAAATATAAAACAGGCAAACTTTTTATCAATGCTCATCATCATCAGGGTTAAGTGACATTTTTTGTGTAGTGGAAAAGCCACATTCTTTTTAAAACAGTATTGGAGCAAAATCCATAATAGGCGCATGAAGTCAGCACTTTTTGCTGTGCTTATTTCATATAGTGCTTTGTTTTTCCTTCTCTTTATCTTGTGTTTGGAAGTTGGTACTGAATGCTCTGTTGTGCCTTTGTTCTGACAACTTGGTTTTTTCTTTGTCTGTCTCTGGTAGCCCTATAGTCGCTCTTCCTCCATGTCTTCCCTTGATCTAGTCAGTGCCTCTGACGATGTTCACAGATTCAGCGCCCAGGTACTGTACAAATGCATGGAGTGAGCCTGACTCGTGTGCCGTGTTTCATCCTGCTTTCTTAGTGGCTCGGTCACTTGGTGTTCTGGTTCTGAGTCAATAACAAGAAGCAACAAAAAGGCATCTTTGTCTGCTAAACAGTAGTTCTCCCGTGCATGCTGGAGCTCTTTTGGCCTCTGAGAGCACACACGAGCCAGGAATTTGAATGTTTTTCTTTCAGCATGTTATGTGGTAGCTGTGCCTTTAGACAGGACACCACGTTTCTAAGAGAGGCGGTGTTGCGCAGGACTGAGTGACATAGAATTGGTAGAAGAGAGAACACTTGCCTTGTAGCTACTACAGTAACTTCAGAACTAGATTTTGAAGAAGGAAGTGACCTTTTTGCCGTCTCTGGTGCTTCAGCTTCTCATTCCTGGTCATTCTAGCGCCGTACAACTCTATGAGAGCTTAAATTTTACTTTTTTATATGCCACGTCAATAAGTTGACATTCTAATATATGTGATTGTGGGATCCTAGAGTTAGAGTTCAGAGGAACTTTTGAGATTATCCAGTCCAACTCTTTTCTTACTCCTCATGTATAGAATTTTTTCCAGTATGTTTGAAAATAATGACTTTAGAAGTCAAGAATGTAAGAAGAGCTAGTAGTTTAAATACGTGTAACTGAAGGATAATTAATTGCTTTAAGACCACATTGACGTACATGATCACGATGTTGATGATGTTCACCTTTTGCTGTTTATTTTTTTTTTTGTCTTTCTTCAAGGCTTCATGTATCTTAACCATTTTTTAAAAAGCCTCACTTCTCCTGCCAGTCGTTTGTTGCTTAGTGATGGCATAGATTTACAAAGGGATGGAGACCACAGTTAGCTGCCGGGATTGGAGTATGTTGTTATGCCACTAAAATATTGCCTGTTGTCGTCACATATGGTCCAAGATAAATTTTCTAACAAATTACATTTTTTTGGTAGACGTGCTCACTAACAGGTTCATAAACAACTGCTTTCCTTCCCCCTTTTTGAGGGGAACAGGGTGAATTGCGAGGAATGGAGAAAACTTCAAGGAAAAGAACATTGAGAAGATCAATTATATTTTTAAATTTCATTTCCAAAGTCTTCCTTAGCAGAGAGTGTTGCCTTTCAACAAGAAATAAAAAAAGGAGAAAACTAGAAAAAGTAACCCAGCACACAAACCAAGTTTAACAGTTCATTGTTCCTTATCCAGTCCCTTATCTCATATGCTCACCTCTACAAACACAAGATGATACGTTTTCTTTTTTTTTCCAAAAAAATTTGTTGCTGTCTTCTGTTTTTGAGAAGATCAGTTAGCAAGAATTTGGTAAATTGAGGGTTTTTTGTTGTTTGAATTGAAAATTAAATTGAACTTAATAGAAAAATTCTAATGATTAATAACTTATTAGCAGTCATGTACAACAGCATTAATGAGCTTTTGCTAGCAATCTGAGATTGGATAGCTGTTGGAAAGGTCTAAAGCATAGGATATATGGTGAGCAATCAAAGAGACTGGGAAAAAGTGGCAAAATAGCACATCCATGAAGTGTTGCGCCTAATTGGCGATCCCAAGTGACTCTGGTGACCTAGCTGCTAATAACTGTTAGGACTTCAATAACTGAATACGTCCATTAGCTTGGTGATTTTTCATAACCACTGTAGACCCTGCCTCTATCCCCGGCCAGTTGTCTTGTAAAACACTGGACCTAACAAGGTTACAAGCATGTGTGGACCACTCATTTGTAGCATCATACAGTACTGCATAAATATTAAATTTACAAAGTATGCATATAGATATCTTCCATTGGCATTACCCCAGGGTTATTTCACTGGTGCATAGAAAGATTTATACAGTATTAATTAAAGCAGCCAAATATTTTGTTAACAAAAAGACCTGAAAACTGCCACAAAATTCTACTACTTATAGAGTGGGGATGTACAGTGGTCCATTGAATCAGTTGAGAACCAAATCAGGAAGGTTATTTTGGGGGGCGGATTTCATCTCTGGTGCAGAATCGAGTTAAGTTGAAAATAAATAAAAATGAGAATGACCTCTCTGACTTACTAATTTGTAAGATCTGCTCCTACTTTAAACAGTTAGTTTCTTGAGTTGTTTTTCATCAGTGTTATCAGTAAGCTCTACTGAAGTTGAGGTGAAACCACAAAATTGCTAGCACTTAGGTCCTGGGCAGTAGCCAGTTAAATTTCATAGTATTCAAGAAAATTTTAGGTTACTTAAAAAAAAAAAAAC
>CM053587.1:3529121-3557647 GCA_028646515.1 Pseudochirops corinnae
GCCGCCATCTTGGCTCCGCCCCCGGTTGAGGCTTATTCTTAGCCCATCTTGTAACTTGAGGGTGCCTTAGTGCCCCTTCCTCTTATCTAGATATACCATGCAACCTGTACTAAAAGAATTGTTTTCTGTTCCCCTTATCCTGTGTTCCCCATCCTGTGTCATTTATCTTCCCCTTCCTGTGTCATGACAACCTTTCCTTATCTTGCAAGCAACTACCTTCCTCACCTTGTTTGTACCTGTCTGGTCCCTAAATCTCCAACCCCCATTAGAAACCCTAAAATTACACCATCATCCTATAGGCTGTGTAGCTTTCTGGCTATAAAAGTCTAGTCCTTTTCTTATATCATTGCCTTTGTTTAGCTCTTTGCTAAGTCTCAGGCCCATATGCTTTTATGTCAATAAAGCTCCCTTTGGCTAAAGAGAACATCTGATTTAATTCTTTCAAAACTGAACCAGCTCTCCCTACTCTGACTTTGTCATTAGAGACTATGGGATGAATAGGAATAACAGCCTCATTGACTACCCTGAGATCCTGAACCATGTGAAACTCCCCGTTTGGCTTTTTCACTGGGAGAATGGGAGAGTTACATGGGGACTGGCAGTGAACAAGAATCCCATACTTCAGAAATTTTTCCATCAGAGGCAGCAGTCCCTCCTGGGCATCAGGCTTAATTGGGTACTGGTGCCGGTGAGAGTATACAACTAGGGTCCCACAGCTGGACAACAGCCGGGGCGGCATGAGTAGCATGGCCAAGGATTCCCTGGTCCCAGACAACAGGCTCAGCCCCCTCCCATACTTCCCCGGGGAACGTGGAGGGGCTTGGTGAGCACAGTCAAAAGGGATGCAGCAGGCTTGACTAGAGAGAACTGGCTGACCAATTTCACCATCAGATCCCTTCCCAATAAAGGGGAAGGACAGGAGGGAAGGATAAGGAAGGAGTGCTCAAACAACAAATCCCCAAACTGGCAGGGAAGAGGATATGTCTCCTGACAAGTCCTCACCTTTCCTTCAATGCCCATCACCCGATGGCTAGAAAGGCGGGTAGGGCCAGAGAAATTTAATAGAATAGAATGGGTCGCTCCCATATCGATAAGCAGATCAGTAGGCTTACCGGCCACGTCAATGGAAACCCAGAGGTCCGCTAAGGAGATGGAGAAGGTGGGAGCTGAGCCAAGCCCCAGGCCCCATCATTCTGGAGAGGACTGGAGGACAGGGCACTGGGAAGAGGCTTCTTGACCACGTGACCCACTGCTTGGGCAGTCCCTCTTCCAATGGCCATGATGCTTGCAGGTTGGGCACGGTCCTGGAGGTTTCTTCCTGGAAGCAGGCCTAGTAGGGCAATCAAGGGACCAGTGGCCCTTCTCATGGCACCGGAAGCAGGGCTTCTCATCCCTTGAAGTGTTAGGAGCACTGCTGGGTTCACTGGCCATGGCAGCAGCTATGAGCTGAGCCTGGAGCTGAGCTTGTTCCTTGTTTCTAGCGCTAGCCTTACAGTCTTTTTCCTCTGCCAATGTTAGGTCTCTGGTATTAGAGACTCCAAAAGCTGCCTCCAACAACTTGTTCTGAGGTGTTTGGGGTCCCATAGCCAATTTCCCAAATTTCCACCTGATATCTGGGGCAGACTGGCTAATAAAATACATGCCAAGGATGGCTGTCCCCTCAGGGCAGTCAGGATCCTGGTTAGTAAAGCATTTTATGGCTTCCACTAGCCGGCCCAGGAAAAGGGCTGGGTTCTCATCTGCACCCTGGGTAATTTCCCTAAGGCGGTCATAGTTTACAGCCTTTTTGAATCCCATGTTCATCCCTTCTACAAGGCAGAGCAGCATATGATCTCTCTTTTCCCTGTCTGCAGTTCTCTGATAATCCCACCCAGGATCTGCCACTGGGACAGCTGTGGCTCCCTGTTACTGTGCCATCCCATCCCCAAATTTCTGGGCTAAGTCCCAGATCCTCTTTTTCTCCTCAATGGTACAGCAAGTGGAGAGAATGAGATTAACATCTCCCTACAAGTCAAATTGGAGAGGAAAGTCCCTTAACCCTCCCATAAACTTGGTGGGATTCTCAGAGTACCAGCCAAGCTTCTCCTTAACCTGGCCAAGGTCGGAAATTGAAAAAGGGACACGCACCCTAATCGTGCCTCTGGTGGGATCTGCTATTTCTCTCAAGGGAGATAGCATGGAGGGAGCAGATGAATCAGGGGCCTGGGGTGGAAGGAGATAAGAAGGTCCTCCCCTGGTAAGGGAAGGACTTGAGAGAAAGGGATTCTGGGGAACCGAGTCCATCCACAGAGGCCTAGGAGACTGATGAGCAGGCAGATCCGGGAAGTGCTGAGGCTGCTGGGAAATGGAGTCCGGGAGACTCTCAGTTTCTCCCCTAGACCATCTTACAGAACTGGGACCCTCCCCACCTCCCGTCACACACACACACACACACACACACACACACACACACACACATACACACACACACACACACACACACACACACACACAGTCTGTGTTGTTGAAACTTCCCTGTGGGGGCCAGCCCACTCTGAAATGAGCATGTTCTTTTTCAAGGGGATACCACAGTCGGCCTCATCCTGATAGGCTTCCTTAAAGTGGCTGAGTATGCACCCCAGGGGTGTTTCTGACATACTGGCTGAACCTCCCATGTCTTAAAACAAAGATACAGACAAATAGCATAACCTTATAGATGAAAATGTCTTCCCAATGGAAATCCAAGAAACCCCTTGAAGACGCTCATCTGATAGCCACTGGAAGACCTGCTTTGCATAATGGAAATGGGGAGATTTTAAGTGAATGAACTTGAAACAAAACTTTGCGAGTCCCAAATGGATAGAAAACAGACACTCAACAGACCAGAAAACAGAAACAGAGACCCAACGTCTTGGGGCACCTGGAGGACTGGTGTGTAAGTACACTTAAGTTGCGTCCAGCTCCAGATCCCCACAGAACCAGAAAACAGAAATATACTCACCTCTGGAGGTCCTGAATCCATACAGGGTCAAATTAGGGGCAGGCCAGAGTCAGGAGGCAGGTGTGGTCTTTCTCTTCTCGAGCCCTGGGGCCCTGGAATGTCGCAGGGGCCGGGATGAGCAGACACCCCCCTCTGGAGAGCTCCTCCTGTCCGGGGTCTCCGTGGTGACATGGAACGCCACAAATCTTTCTGGGGGCTCCAAATGTTGTGCCAAATCAAGCGAGTTAGACCCTGAGTACAATTTGAAAATGGATTTAATAGCGCGTGCCTGCTTGGGGCAAAAAGCCAAATCAAGCTGCCCCAAACATGGGCAGGTCACTGGTATATAAAGGCAGCCCCTGCTCTTAATGGTCAAGGATTGTGTGAGCAGGAGTTTACAGCAGGGATTGGCTAGTATACATTTTAATTTTGGCTTGGGCAGGAAACCTTGATGGGACCTTGGCCACCTCGTCTACTTTTGTGAAGAAGGGGGAAGAAGATGGCTGGTTAGGACAGAATGCGGGCAGGAAGAGGGATCGGGGAGCCAGAATGAGGCCAAGTACAACATTCCACACTACTGCCTGCCCTGTAGCACAGGGAGGTACCAGGGTCAGAGGAAGGGAGGTGGTACAGGCCAGTTTGGGGGGAAAGGAAGTTGAGAGGGAGACGTATGTATTTGGGGTTCTGGAAAGTCCAGCATTGTCTTATTCCCAGGAATAGCTTGGTCTGGGGGCATGGAGATTGCAGGGACCGTGCAAGGAGATAAAAGAGGATCAAGAAGAGGGCTGGATAAATCTTAGCTTTAGGGGGTCCTCCTGTACGTCTGCTTTCCATTCTGAGATGACAGCAGGCTTCACTCTGTATAATGGAGCCAAGTGGGGATAGAGTCCACCTTGATGGCGGTGGGTGTAGTGGGGATCACGACATGTGGCCCCTTCCACCTTGGCTCCAGACCCGAAGTGGTGAATTTTTTTACCACCACAGAATCTCTGGGTTGAAACAGGTGTGCTGAGGCTGAGCTTGGGACCGGGAGGGCAGCACAGACTGAGGGTAGGACTCTTTTCTGGGTCACCTGCAGAAACTTGATGAGGGAGGAGTTGGTGATTTCAGCATTTAGGTCTTCCCACATTAGGGGAAGAATGGGTGGTGGTCTACCAAAGATAATTTCAAATGGGGTCAGTCCTCATTTATTGGGAATGCACCTACTTCTGAGCAAGGCCAGTGACAGAAGGGTGACCCAGAACTCCTGGGTTTCCAGGACAAGCTTGGTGAGAAACTCCTTCAGAGTCTTGTTCACCCTTTCCACCTGCCCCCAGCTCTGAGGCCGATAGGCACAATGTAATTTCCAGGTAACCTCTAAAGCTTTTGCTACAGCTTGCGATATTTTGTCTACAAATGCTGTTCCGTTATCTGACCCAAGTCCCATGGGGAGGCCAAACAGAGGGACAAGCTCATGAAGGAGCTTTTTGGCTACTCTTAGGGCTGTCTCGTTTTTCACAGGGAATGCTTCTATTCACCCAGAGAATGTATCAACTAATACGAGGAGGTATTTATAACCCTGCGAAGGTGGTTTGACTTCCCAGTGCTCCCCTGGCTGTAATCCCCTCACTCTAACCCCCACCGGTCCTGTCTTCCCCTGCTTCTCATTCACGTGTGCACACATCTTGCAGCAGCTCACAATGCTCGACAGGTGCTCATTTAGATGGGGAATATGGTACCTCTCTCTCAAGAGCAGACTGAATTTCTTTTCCCCCAGGTGAGTAGTCTGGTGTAGGAGGTGTATCCACTCCCTCCCCCGATTCAGGGACTAAGAGACATCCCCGGGGAGCATCCACCAACCCAACTTCTCCTTTTCCCCTTTTGATTTATGGGCAAAGGAATCCTCTGACTCAGAGTAGGAGAGGGAGAGAGGCAAGGTTCCACAAAGGAACAGACAGTTGGGGAAGGGATGAGACAACAGCCTGACGGGTGGCAAGATGTGCCACCTGGTTACCGACTGCCTCCAGGGTGTCACCCACTTGATGAGCTGGACAATGAATGATGGAGACGCAGGAGGGGAGCCAAAGAGAGTCGAGAAGAGATAGGATTTCAGCCCAGTTCTTAATAGCCTTGCCAGCCCGCACTCAGGAGGCCTCGTTCACGGTAGATAGCGGTGTGGACGTGGGTGGTGGCAAAGGCATATGGGCTATCAGTGTAGTTGTTAGCTGACTTCCCCTCAGCAAAGTGGAGGGTCTGGGCAAGGGCAACGAGTTCTGCATGTTGGGCAGAGGATCCAGGGGAGGGGGGAGACCAAAGGACCTCGAAGAATGGGGATGACACCACTGCCGCACCAGCCCTGCGTATCCCTGTGTCCATAAAACTGCTGCCATCAGTAAAGAGGATCAGGTCAGGGTTCTGCAAGGGTGCGTCAGTGAAATAGGGTCTCGCAGCCTGGACCTGATCAATGACCTGAAGGCAGTCATGGACAGTGGGGGAGAACGGCCTAGGTATGGGTCAGGGAGCAGGGCGGCAGGGTTAAGAGCAGAGGTTTTAGAAAAAGTCAGACAGGGCTAATCCAAGAGGAGGGCCTGGTATTGGGTTAGTTAGGAGTTGGAGAGCCAGTGAGCAGGATCACTAAGGAGGAGAGTCTCCACAGAACAGGGGGAGGAGATAGAAAGGGGCAGACCCAGAGAAAGCTTGTCTGCTTCCTTAACACAGAGGGGCATTGCAGCTACAGCCTGGAGGCAAGGGGGCTAGCCAGCAGCAAAAGAATCAAGGCATTTTGAGTGATAGGCAACAGGGCGGTGCCAAGGACCCAGGGCTTGGGTGAGGACCCCTTTCACCACCTCATGAAATTCTGCAACAAAAAGTTGAAAAGGTTTGGTGTTATCAGGCAGGGCTAAGGTGAGCACTGAGGCCAAGGTGGCCTTAAGGGTATCAAAAGCTTTTTGTTCTGGGGAGGACCAACACAGTGGTCCAGTTCTGGAAGCAGCAGAATAAAGGGGTTTCGCAATTTCAACGAAACCCAAGATCCAGAACCGGCAATAACCTACTGCACCCAAAAATTCCTGAACCTATTTCTTAGTCTTTGGGACAGGTAAGTCTAGGATAGCTTGGATACGGGAAGGGGAAAGGGTCCGAGTACCCCCCTGAGAGAATGTAACCAAGATTGGTGACCTGAGACAAACAAATTTGAGCTTTCTTAGAGGAGACTCCGTAACCCAAAGACTGCAAGAGAGAAAGAAGGTCAGAGGTAACAGACAAGCAAGCGCTTTCAGTAGGTGCTTCTAGGAGGAGGTCATCAGCGCACTGAGTTAAAGCGCAGGAGGGGACTTGGAAAAGGCAGGAGGTCCTTATGGAGAGCCTCGTCAAAGAGAGTAGGGGAGTTCTTAAAGCCCTGGGGCAGGCGCGTCCAGGTTAACTGGCCGGGGGACCCACCCTCAGGGTCCCTCCAGGTGAAAGCAAAAAGGGGTTGACTGGCAGGGGCTAGGAGAATGGTGAAGAAAGCATCCTTGAGATCCAAGACAGTGTAGACATAATGTGAAGGGCGAAGGAGGCTAAGGAGAGTATAGGGATTTGGAACAGTCTGGTGAATGGTCTCCACCTGCTTGTTCACCTCCCACACCAGATCCTGAATGGGCCTGAAGTCAGAGGTGCCAGGTTTTCTAACAGGGAGAAGGGGAATGTTCCATGAGGCTTGGCAAGGTACTAGAATGCCTGCCTCCCGCAGCTGGGAAATATGAACTGCAATGCCTTGATGGGCCTCAGAGGACAGGGGATATTGGCAGACCAAGACAAGGGAGGCGGTGGCGAGGAGCTGCATGACCACTGGAGGATGACAAGAGGCTGGGCCAGGGGAAGTTGGTCTCTGCCCACACCCCAGGGTGGGATTCAAGTTGGCTAGCCAACAAAGGGGATGTGAGAAGGGGAGGCAGCTTCATGGAGTAGGAATTTGGAAGCTAGGGGCATGGTGACCAAGATAGAGGCCGGGGTGGGGTATGCAGGGTAGAAATTGCCAGGGAGGCAGAGGGGCCAGGACCAAAGGAAATAGCAGCTTGAAGCTTTTGTAACAGGTCCAGGCCCAGGTGAGGGTAAGGACAGTCAGGCATAACTAGGAAGGAGTGGGTAACGTGCCTTTTCCCAAGTCCACTACCCTATCTGAGGTCCATGGGCAGGAAAAGGTCTCCCTGGTGGCCCTTTGGATAGGGGAGATCTTGGAAGAGAGGGGGCCAAGGAGTTGAGTCAGGACAGAGTAGGTAGTGCTGGTGTCAACCAGGAAGTTGACAGCGCAACCCCCTATTTTCAAATGGATCCGGGGCTCACGGGGGTTTAGGGGTAAAATCCCTGGGCCATGTCAATCACTGAGTGCTAGAACCTCTGGAGTTGTGAGGGGTTGCTCCTGAGGCTTCTTGGGTGGGGCACTCATTTTTCCAGTGCCCTAACTCTTTACAGTAGGCACATTGGTCCATTGCAAAAGGGGAGCGGGTACTGCGTAGTGCGGCACCCATTTGGGCACCTTGTTTGTGAGTCTGAAGTACAGCCACCAGGACCCAGGCAAGCCACTTGTCAGCTTTATCAGAGGAGCTGTCCCTGGTATCATAAACCTTTTGGGCCATCTCTGCCAGTTGGGAAATAACCATGCTTTCAAAACCCTCCTGTTTCTGAAGTTTCCTTCAAATGTCACAGGCAGGCTGGGAAACCAAAGAACATTTAAGGCTCAGGCATTCTCAGAGGCCTCAGGGTCAATAGGGGTATAAGTCCTATAGGTCTTATATAGGCATTCCAGGAAAGCCCCAGGGGACTTTTGGGGCCCTTGTTTGACTTCGGAAACCTTTGACAGGTTAGTTGGTTTTTGAGGGGCTGCTTTTAGGCCCCGGAGAAGATATCGGTGGTAGGTGTCTAATGCTTCACAGCCCCTAGGGGTATTAGGGTCCCAGGTGGACCAGGAAGGGGGGAACACTCCCTCACCTTCCTCCAGTAACCCACCCCCAGGGCCCAACACAGCTTTTCTGGGTGCCTGTTTAATCCTATCTCACTCTTCAGTGGTGAATAGAGGCGTTAGGAGCTGTTGGCAATCCTTCCATGTGGGGCAATGTGTGTGGAAGACAGACTCAAAGAGGTTAATAAGAGCCTGAGGTTTTTCCGAGAAAGGGGGCTTTTGAGTTTTCCAATTGTAAATATCTGAAGTGGAGAAGGGGACATAAACTAGGAAGGGGCTTCCCTCCGGGTTAAGGGATTCCCTAAGGGGAAGGATGGCTGAAGTGGAAGAGGGCTCTTCCAGGGGCTGATAGCTTGCCCCGGTCTGGGTATGGGGGGGCAAAAGAGGGCTCAGGGAGGTTGGAAGCCCTGAGAAGTCAGAAGAAGAAGCAGAAGGAGGGGAATCCAAGGTTATAAGGTGGTGGGAGATTATACTCCTCACTATGGTCCCGTAGGACTTTCGTGGAAGGTTTTTAGGAGCGTCCCGCACGAATACCTCTTTGCAAGGAACAGTTCCTAAGCCAGGGTGGGGGATGGGTGATGAGGTCCAGCCAAACATCAATGCAGGGGAACTGATCTGGAAACCTTGGATTTTCCTATGACCACCCGCCACACTAATTAGATAATTTGTTTGTTGAAACTTCCTTGTGGGGGCCAGCCCACCCCAAACTTGAGCCACTCATTCATGCACTAAAAGATGAGTTTGCTCTTCTCCAAGGGGACCCCATAATCTGCCCCATCCCAATAGGCTTCCTTAAAATGGCTTAGTATACACCCCAGGGGAGTTTTTTTGCATGCTGGCTGAACCTCCCATGTTCTAGGACGAAAATACAGACAAACGGTATATAGCCTTATAGACAAAAATGTCTTCCCAGTGGAAATCAGAAAAGCTTCCTTGAAGGTTCTCGTCTGATGGCCACTGGAAGACCTGCTTTGCAGAATAAAAGTGGGGAGGTTTTAAGTGAATGAGCTTGAAACAAAACCTTGCAAGCCCCAAATGGATAGGAGACATAGACAGACAGACACTAACAGACCGGACCAGAACCAGGTACAAGCAGAGAACCTACGTCTTGAGGCGCCCGGGGGACTGGTGTGTAGAAAGCCACATCCGGTGGCCCAGATCCCCACAGAACCAGAAAACAAAATTGTACTCACCTCAGAATCAGAGGTCCTGAGTCCACACAAGGTTGAATGGAGGGCAGGTCAGAGTTGGGAGGAGGGTGCAGTCTTTCCCTCCTCAAGTCCTGGGGCCTGGAACGTCTTCAGGTGCCGGCTCCCCTAGGGATCAGGGCGAGCAGACACCTGCCTCCTGAGGCTGAAAGCTCCTGTTCGGGGATCTCTGTGGTGACACAGGACACCACAAATATTGCTGGGGCCTCCAAATGTTATACCAAAAAAAAAAAAAAGAGAGAGAGAGAAAAGAGACCCCCGAGGGTAAATGGATTGAAAGTGGACTTTTAATAATGCTGAGGAACTGCTCAGGGCCAGACCCAAATCCAACAGCAGCCAACAGGGCAAAGCATCAGTATATAAAGGCAGCCTATGGATCAGGGATTGCATAAGCAGGAACTTACAGAAGCCAAAATCAGCAATTGGTCAGTACATATTTTGATTTTCATGCATGCAGGTTTTTCCTAGGCGGAGCTAAACCTGGCAGTTTCTACTTCCATGAAGGAGAGAGAAGATGGCTGGTTAGGGGAGGGGGAGGGGATCAGGGAAGCCAGAATGGGGTGCAGAACAAAGCTGTTAATTGTGCTGACCCCCCAAGGACTGGGGGAAGTCCAAGGAAAAGCTCTGCTCTTTTCCCAATTTCCTTTCCCTAGTCTGTCTAATGACTGACACTATCACATTATTTCTTTTCCTTGTGTCTTGAATTTTGTCCAACCACAAAGAGCTAATTGTGTGGGAAGGCGTGCCTGATTAAATCTCCACTGACAGAAAGGGTAGAGAGGACCACCTCAGGAGGAGTCCCAGCCTTGGGAGGAGCACCAGCCTCCACCAGCGCCTTCCTGAGCAGTGCCCACGACTGCTCCAGTAAAAGAGGAAGCTTAACTTTTCTTCTCCAAAAGAGAAGTGATGGATCCTGGGTGCAGAATGAGGCCAACATGGGAATGTGCTTTGATTGTATTTCTCAAGAGTTTGTCTTTCTTTTATTTCAGTGAGGGTTGAGGAATTGGGAAGAGAAAATGGATTTTTACCCATTGAAAAAATAAATAAAAAAAATAAAAGAATCAGGGGGTGGCCCAAAGGAACAGTGAATAGAACCCCGGCCCTGAGTTCAAATCCGACTGCAGACGCTTAACACTGACCAGCCATGTGATGTTGAGCAAGTCACTTAACACCAATTGCCCTGTCTTCCTCCCTTCAAAAACCAAAAAAGAAAAAAAAAAAAAGGAACCAGAATGTCTACCTTCCCACTCTCGGTTTGTTTGTTTTAATCTACAAAGGCAAACACGGTAATTGTGAACAGAACTTCAGTATTATCTGAGGGTGCATTAAGCCATCACCAGCCATGAACATATACAATTAGTAAGGCATCTAATAGGAGACAGAGAAAATGGGATGCTGAGCGAGTAAGCCAGGGGAAGGTGTGGGAAATTTTAATGCAGTACAGGAAAGAGACCCGGAGCAGAGGATGCTACGTAAAAGAGGTATTGCCCCGAGACTGCTGGGGCGGGTCACATGGGGGCCTGGGAAGGAAAGAAAGGCAGGAAGGACTATCAGGAAAGGGGAAATAGGAGGCGCTGCCAAAGACAAAAATTAGGGAAGTCAAGTCAGTGAATTTCCTCAAGTAAGAAATGTTCACTCTGTCCAGAAGAGAGCATCCCGTAGGTTCATAGCCCGGAAAGGCCCATAAAGCAGGGTCTCTGGGAATGGAGGTTTGTGTGTACCCTGTTGCCCTTGCCCTACCAAGAAACATTCGGTGTCATTAGAGGTCAGGGGGAATAGACGCGCGAGCTTACATGGCCATGCTGGCGAGGGTAGTGCTTTAGTTCTCTTCAGCGTATTGGTTGAGGCCATTTAATATACCCCCCCACCAGGCTCCTCCCTCCACTTGCCTTCGCTCTCAAGGCTCCCTTCGGTTCTTCTCTCTTTCCTTCTGCCCTCAGACTGGGAGTCTCTGGCATCTGCCCTCTTCCTTTGCCATAACAAGAGTTCTTTATGGTGCCTTCGTATCTTTTTTCTAAATTCTCTCCCTTAGTCAGCTTATTGATCCTCATTTTTTCAATTCATTTCTATTCAGATAACTCTCACATCTACATCTCTGTTCTCAACGTCTACCCAGATTTCCAGCCCCATGTTTCTGGTACTTTGATGGAGATATACGCTTGGATAGCCCACTGGCACCTCAAATTCGACATGGACTCCCCCACAAAATTCATCGTCATCTTCCCACCCGCTTTCCTTCTGACTTCTTCCTTCCTTTTGATGGCACTACCATCTTTCTAATCACTCAGGCTCATAAACTGAAAGTCGGCTCCTACTCTTCCCTCCCAAAAATTAAGTGGCATTAACTGGGCTCCTTTTCACGCCGTGGCCGCTGTTTTTGTTCTCACCTTTATTATCACATCAGCCACCTCTCCAGTCTTCCTGCTTCCTGTCCATCCCTTCTCCGATGCATTTCTTCACGACCCTTCCCGAGTAATCTTCTAAAACTCCGCTCTTTCTGATCATGTCATTCCTCTGTCAGCAGATGAAGAAGAAACTCCAGATCCTAGTTCGCATTATCGGCCTGCACGCTCCGGTACCACTCTCCTGTTTTCAGACTGACACTCTTGCTCTGTACTCGCCTTGTGCCGCATTCACCCTGGACTACCCTCCATTTCTCACTCGTCTTGACCTCTTTCAGCAACGTGCATTGGCTTTTCTGTTCCCTTTGCTTCTCTTCTCCTAAAGACCCTCCTTTCTTCCCTTCCTTCATCTCGAGGACTCATTTCTTCCCTGAAGTTTTCCCTGGTCTCCCCCTCTGAAAATGGTCTCTTCTGCAGACGTCTTACAGCATTTTGCCTTGGTGTAGAACGCGCAAATTTAGTTTTTTGTACCTTTCTTCCTCCCCACCCCATTAGATTTTAAGCTCCTTGAGAATAAGGTCTATGTGTCTGTCATATCCCCAGTGCTTTACAGAGTTGGTACTTGATAGATGTTCATTAAATTAATTCGATTCAACAAACATTTCCGAAGGTGCCTGCAAGGTAGAAGGCACTGTAATAGAACCTAGAGATACAGACAAAGACGAGGGAGACGTTGCCTTCCAAGAGGTGGCATTCCGATGAATAAAGGCTTCGGTGGCTGTTAAAGCATTTTAAGTGTGCCGTACGTGTCCTCGGTGTCCCCTATCACAGTTTGGCCCTAACTGTTCATTTGTTAAGGCACTAGCCACCAACCTGATTTATTTCTAACTCTCCTGCCATGTGAAGTGGCCAGTAGGTGGCGGTAGAGGGTTGCATGGCCGGCTGGGTTAAACCCTGCAAGTTTCTTGACCAAAGAAGAAATTCTTCAGTGGTTGAACCACAATCCTTTCCTATTTTAAAAATAGCAATTAAACAAAACCAAAAAACTTTCATTAACCTCTAAACAATAAATATTTGCCAAAAAGAGCATTAAGAGCAAATCAGAACAAGACATGTGGCCATAGGGATCTACTTGGACTGGACTGGTCTCTTTCTCTGGTTTTCCAAGTGCCCATTTTGCCGGATGTTGTCAGTTCTAGCTGGTGTTCTACATGAAGAGGAGATCTGGGTTCAGACCTGATCTCTATCAGTCCTGACCTGTGTGGCCCCAAGAAAGTCACTCTAACTTTCTGAGTCTCAATTTCCTCAATGTGGCAAGAGTAATTTCTGTTCTACCTTGTACTTATTTTGTAAAAACTTCAACTGAGATTCTGTATTTGGAAAGTGTAAAACCCCACAGAAATACAAATTATTGTTTTTGCTGAGAGGCAGCTTGGGGTAGCAGATGGAAGACTTACCTTGGAGTCGAGAAGACCTGGGTTCAGATTTTGCTTCTGACATGTATTAGTGTGGTGACCTTGATCAAGCCACTTCCTCTACCATTTGCAGAAGCAGTTGGTGGTGCTAGTGGATAACGTGCTGGAGTCAGGAAGATCTGAGCTCAAATTTGGCTTCCAACATTTGCTAGCCGTGTGACCCAAGGCTAGTCACTTAAGGTCCAATTTTCCTCATTTTAAAATCCTCACCTGTAAAATGGGGGTAGCATAGCACTTGCCTTCCAGGATTGTTTCACAGATGGATTTTATCAGTCTTTGTGATGGTCCTAGAGGTAGAAGGGGGAGAGACTTCAAAGGCCACCCAGGCCAGTTTTCTCATTTTGCAAACGAGGAGACTGAGGCCCAGAGCAGTGACATGACACCGTCTTGGCAGAGCCGAGATTCCCTTCCAGGCCCCCTCACTCCTTCCCATCGTCCCACGCTTCCTTTGTTCCACTGCCTGCTGCCTTTCTTCCTCTTGGGTATCTTTCACCTCTGAGGTCCACCTGAGTGCTTTAGCCTTGGAACAGTGTCTGTGGGGTGTTTCATGACTCAAATGAGGTAATGGATGTAAGAAAACTTTGTAAACCCTCAGGTGCTATGTGAGCGCTGGGTATGACGACGATGATGAGCCCAGAGTCACCAGGCTCCCAGTCTGGTCATGACTTCAGTTCCCTGAACCTTCTATCCCACTCTTGCTAGGCTCAAGTAATGTTTATAGAGCAATCCAGGGGTATCCTGGTGAATGTTTGTGCACACTTTTCAGTTTAATCTGCATTATTAACACTCTTAATCCTAGCAAGAGTCTAGCAAACTACTGCCAGAGGACCAAATGAGGCCTTACAGCCTGCAGAGCTAAGAATGATTTTTAATTTGTAATTTTTTTTTTGGAGGGCAATTGGGGTTAAGTGACTTGCCCAAAGTCACACGGCTAGTGTGTCAAGTGTCTGAGGCCACATTTGAATTCAGGTCCTCCTGACTCCAAGGCTGGTGCTCTATTCACTGTGCCACCTAACCACCCCCTTGATTTTTAATTTTTAAAATATAATACAACTTTATTTAAAATTGTAAAAACCACTCAACTCACTGGCCATACAAAAATAGGCTTCTGCCAGATCTGACTCCACCTGGTAGGCAATCCACAAAAAAAGTGAAGCCCGATTTTCAGAGTTTGCTGATTTCTGTGCTATAGATTCTGACAACAAAAATTGTAATAATTAAAAGCCTGTTAGAGCTGGTTCTCACACACTCCTGGGTGTTTGCTAATCTCCTCTGACTCCCCTAATTCATAGACTCATAGGACTTGGAATGGGAGAAGACCTGAGAGGTCATCTAATCCAACTATATTATTTCCCAGATAAGAAGACAAAGATCTAGAGAAGGGAAGTGACTTTTCCCAGAGTCACATTCCAAATTCAAAGCTTATTCCACTGCATTCATTATACAACCTTATGGTTGCTCAAAGAAAGTCTTTGTTTAGGCCTTTGTGGTTGGATCCTGTCTGACTCTGTGTGACTCCATTTGGTGTTTTCTTGGCAAAGGTACTGGAGTGGTTTATCTCTTCTTTCTCTAGCTCATTTTACAGATGAGGAAATTGAGGCAAACAGGGTTAGGCCCAGAGTCACACAGCTAGTAAGTATCAGAGGCCAAATTTGAACTCAGGTCCTCCTGACTCCAGGGCCAGCCCTCCATCCACTGTGCCATGTAGCTGCCCCATTCAGGCCTTTATATTGATTAATGAAGTAAATTTGGGTAGAAAAAAATTGAAGGAGTTTATTATGCACCTAAAATTGGCCCCAAATTCAAGCTGGGGGCTGAATTTCATAATAAGAGAAGACAATCCTGATAGGTACACGTTTTCAAGAAGGGATGGGACAAGGCATCTCAGCTTCTTTCCCATTTCAGCATCATAGGGAAATGAGATTGAAGGTGAGAGGGATCAGATGAAAGCCCATCCACATAAACACAAAAGCTAGGAGATGGGTCCAAGTACATGTGGCTTCTCCCAAAAGATTGGTTGATGCCTCTTCAGACAGATTGGTTGATTTGTAAATGGAAGATAATGGGGTCACTGGGACTGAGTCAGCATGAATTTCAAGACTGTCCAAGAAGTTGTGAACTGATCCATTCTGGAGAACCATTTGGAACTATGCCCAAAAAACAATCAAACTGCCCATACCCTTTGATCCAACAATACAACTACTAGGTCAGTATCCCAAAGAGATGATAAAAAAGCGAAATGGACCCACATGTACAAAATTACTCATAGCCGCTCTTTTTGTGGTGGCAAGGAATTGGAAATTGAGGGAATTACCATTGATTGGGGAGTGGCTGAATAAGTTGTGCTCTGATTGTGTTTACCCTGCAGGCAATTGGGAGCCACTGGAGTTGGTCAAGTTTCATGGTCAGATCTGCCATGAAGGACATTTACTTTGACAGTAGGGTATAGATGATGGATGGACAGGAGGGGAAAGAGACATGAAGCAGGGAGACCAATTAGGAGAGTGTTTAATAATCTAGGAAAGAGGTAATGAGCAAGGTAGTGTCTGTGTAAGTGAAGGGAAGGGGATGCTTTGAAGTTAGAAGCAGCAAGACTTGACAACTAATTGGATATGTAGAGCGAGGAGTTCTAGATGATACCACGATTACAAACCTAAGACATTGAAATAATTATGGTGCCTTGGACAAAAACAGAGAAATAGGGGAGAAGGGGTAGAGGTGGGGGGAAGAGAATGAGTTCACATTGAGTTTAAGACATCTCCAGGACATACACTTTGAACAGTTCACTATGCAATTGGTGGTCTAGAATTGATGCTTGGGGAAGAAACTGAATTAGATATGTCATAATAATACCTAATATTTACATAGTGTTTGCCAGACCCTGTGCTAAGCATTATTCATATCATCTCATTTGAGATATAGATCTGGGACTCATCTTCAAAGAGATAATAGTTAAACCCATTAGAGCTGATGAGATTATCAAGAGAGAGTATAGAGGGAGAACAGAAGAGGATTCAAGACAGAACCTTGGGGAATAACCCATGGTTAGAGGGGTGATATGGATGATGAAACAGCAAAGGAGAATGAGAAATCAAACAAGGCAGATGATTGAGAAGAAATCCCAAAATCTGGAAAATTTTTAGAAAGAAATTTATTACATCGTTTGGAATAAACTAGAAAGGAGGTGTGGCTCCCTCTCCTTGAGGCTCTAGAAGGTTTACATTATATAGGATTCAGACAAAGGTGCAGCATAAAAACCACACCTAAGCTGTTAAGCCAAGTTACCAAGAAGTCAACTTGAAAACAAGTTAGATTGAGGTATATACGAGTAACAATAAAATGTGATGAATCTTAAGCAGTTCAGGATTGCTGAGAACCCCAAAATGTCAGGGTATGGGGCTGTGTCTGCTTGGAATGAATTAACACACTCAAACTGTCTTCCAGTCAAGGGGCAAACTTTATTGTAATGCTAATAAAGCAGGAGCCAAATTCCTAGAGAACCTGCAAACTAATGAGGATGAGACTGATGTCAATACACAAAAGAACAGTGAAAGGATCTGGGTGGGATTAAGGAGTGGTAAGTAGTCTAGGGTGGGCCAGATGCAATAGTGAAAGGAATCTCAAGAAAGTTAATTAGGTGATCTAGGTGGGATTAAACAGTGGTCAGTATATGCTAGTAGTCTGGGATGGGCCAAGTGTCTTGGGCAAAGGTACCAGTGATCTGGGTTGCTGAAATGTATGGGAAAATTCAGAGACTGGGTTGCTTTCTGAGATGTGGTGTATGTAAATTTTTCTTTTTAAGATACTAGTTCCCAGGATCTACGGCCATAAGCAATCTACTAGGTCCCAGGATTTTATGTCATAAGCAATCTCATTGAGCTTGTATATCATTATGTAATGATGCATAATATAAACATTTGAGTTAGGTTGTGAACAGTACACTGCACCTATGCTATGCTAAGAAACCATGATATTGCTAAAGTGATTGTAAATTTGTGAGGCTGTTGCTGGCAAATTGCCTTCTTTGTTTGTTCCTCTATAAATCGAGTGAGCACTGGTAGTAAGTAGGGCATGTGAATGCTGTGCCTTCTTCTACCAGCCCCCACTGAGGCTTAGGGGATGTTGTAGGAGCTGGTGCTTCCATTATGAGTAACCTTGAGAAGAATAAAGCAAATTAACCCCTATTCTATCTCTGTTGCTGTCCTTTTGCTAGAAGCTGGAGCTTGAAAGCTCCTGTCTTACACATAATTTTTTCCTTTTAGGGGTCCAGGTCCCATCACCCTATCAAATGCAAAACACAAGGGAACCCAAAATATAAGCTTGGGTGGATCCATTACAAGTTTTGGATATGGTAACCAAAAAACAAGAATGTTCTGGTTCCAGTACCTGGGGAATTTCCAAGTACCTTGTAGTCATTTCCAGAATTCCCAGAGAGTTACCTGGGTCAGGGACATTCTGGATATGAAAATCCTTTAATCACATTAGATTTAAACAGTATAAAAATTTTTTTCTGAACAATACAATAAATCATTTTTCCTATACCAGCAAATTAGTGTTATGAAAACCCAGAGAAAAGAGATTACCTGAGAGGATAAAAGTGGGGGTCAACTGTGTCAAAATCAAAAGCTATGTTGAAAAGGATTAAGAAAAATCATCAGATCTGGCAGTTGAGAAATTACTGGCAACTTGAGAGCATTTTCAGTTGAGTAATGAAGTTGAAAATCAAATTGCAAAAGGTTGAATAGTGAGTAGACAGAAAGGAAGAAGAGGCAACAAGTATAGAAAACTCTTTCAAGGAGTTTGGCTGAGAAAAGGAGAAGAGATACAGCTTGATAGGTGCAGAAGATGCTGGGTCTAGTGACAGCTTTTTAAGGATAAGGGAGACACAGAAATGTTTGAAGACAGCAGAGAAGGAGCCAGCTGATGGGGGAAGGTCACAGATTACAAAGAAAGGATCTTCTAGAGAAGATGTAAGGGAATGGGATTAAGGATCTATGTAGAGGGGTTAGCCTTGGTATACAGAAGGCTCTCTGTCAGGAGTCTGGAGGAAAGGAGAGTGGAAAATGCTATCGAAGGGCTTTGAGATGAAAAGGATGGAAGAAGAGGGGGTGCATGTTGAACTGGCCACAATTTTTTTTGGTAAATTAATAGGCAAAGTATGCATGGAGAGGAGGGGAGGAGAAGGTGTTGGGAGCTTGAGGAAGGAAGACACTTGATATGGCTGCTATGGGTAGAGAGATGGGGAATAAATTAGGGAAGAATTGAAGATCTGCTCTTGGTGTAGTGAGAGCCCAGTTGAGGTTGAAGAAAATGGCTTTTAAAAAGTAATTGCTCAGCACAACTGTAGATTTTCCCCAGCTTTGTTCAGTCTCTCATGTTACTTTCAGAGGGTTTGTCTGTGTTTCCTTCTGAACTTCCTTCTTTTATCTTCTAAGCATTTTAAAAAATGTTTCAACGATCCTCTTTTCTTGTGTAACAAGAGATTCTGGGTGCCACTGTAGAAGGTGCACTTGGCAGCTGGTAATTTTCATCACTTTGCTCTCCCCTACCTGATTTATCTCTGGAAATTTCATCAGCTACACCCTATTATAGTTAGTTAGGGTTTAATCATGAGGGCAATATAATGGCTCCTCAGGTCTACGTGGTCTCATCCTCTGCTGTTTTATGTAGTTTATATTAAATGAACAGTTTAAAAGTAAAGACTCACTCAGAGCCTCTAGTTAGAAACATTCCTAAATTTAGGTAGAGGTTTGGCTCTGTCTTAATAAAAATGTTTATTTATCCCCATCCAACACCGATCTCTTTATAGTTGAGGCAAAATTCAGGATAATGGAATTGTTTGGGTAAAGAAGCAAAAGGGAACCATGGAAAGATGTGACATGTTAGGGTACAGAGCAGCCCAGGTCCTCTGCAAATATTCCACTGGAGTTTGAAGATGAACCACTTCATTTTTCTGTTGTTTGTCCTTCATTTTCAAAGAGGACCAGTGACCTCCTGGGGTGATGTCTTGACTCCTGGATTTGGGTTTAAGTGAAGCAGAGTGGCACAAAGTCATCAGCCTCACTCTCTCTTCCACTGTCAGTGAAGTTCAGTGACAAGACAGAAGTCAAGATGACTGGTGATGGCCTGGGATGCAGTGGGTGATCTTAGAATCTCCGATATTTGACTAAGCTGTAAGCATTCCACTGCGTCTGCTTCAGCTGCCTTCATGGCCATTGGACCAAACTCTTCTCATTTGCCCATTTCACTGGAGAAAGTCTTCACATGCTTGGATAGACATCTCCCTAACAGACTGATGGATCTGAGACCTCTTGGTTACCCTCAATTTGGTTTAGCACTTCTGCTGAGGTGCTTGTACCTTGGTGTGGCTGCTGTACATGCTACAGCTTCTTGGAGTCACAGATGAGAGGTGGACACCAAAGACAGATGATCAGCCCTCACACCAGAGGGGCTAGTTCTCCCTGAACACCCTTGCGTATCCCAAAGATGCACCACTTCTACTCAGTGAATGGAATAATCAGCTGTAGACTCCCTACCCAGGGCAGAAATTCACAGACGTGGCCCTGCAGAGATCCTGAGATAGACAAGCAGGGCAGGTCGAGAGTTAAGCACAGAGTATGGAGAACATCTGCCCCTGGAGCCTTTAGGCTAGTTTCAGTACTCCCCATCTATGCTCAGTAACATGCAAGCCCAGTCCTAGCCTGAGCCTTACCCAAGGCTTTGAACAACCTCAGGGCATCCTGGGTGCTCTAGCATGACACTCTGGGTGAGCCAGACAGCACCAGTGCCCAGCCAAAGAATTCCCCAAATTCTTGGCTGGCCTCCTGGGCCCAGACAAAGAGAGTAGCCTAGGCTCCTTCCAAAGAGGGGGTCACAGTGGCATTCAAGTCAAACTTCTCTGGAAAAGCTCTGGGCAGAATCCAACCTAAACAGTCCCTGAAGCCTGTGGTACAAGTTCAGTACAAGAGAAACCCCTTGGCTCTAAAGTTGAGAGTAAAGACCCCAGAAAGAGACCACTGCAGGGAGAGCCTCTAGAGCCATATGACAAGAGGGAATCTCCAGCCAAAGACTAGGACCACAGCAACCTGGCCAGCATGGAGATGTAGGTGCAAAGAGAAACAGAAATGAACATATATTTGTTCAATTGGAAGGGAATAAACAGGGGTAAATTGTTGTTGAGTTGTTTCAAACTCTCCTTGACACCACTTGGGGTTTTCTTGGCAAAGATACTAGAGCCGTTTGTCATTTCTTTTACAGATGAGGAACTGAAGCAAACAGGGTTAAGTGACTTAGCCAGGATCACATAGCTATTAAGTGTCAGAGGTAGGATTTGAATTCAGGTCCTCCTAACTCCAGGCCCAAGCCTCTATCCATTGTGCCACCTAGCTGCCTTGGATAAATTGTTTGCTTACGTATTAGTGGCGGGGAGTATAAGAAATACGTCTTCTCAGAACCCTGATAACTTTAAAGGTCATAGAGAAAAGCTGACACCTCGCTGACCTCGCCATGAAGAGATCACAGATTAGTAGCTGGATGGAATCCCTAAGGTCCTCTAGTCTAAACCCCGCCCCCCCCTTTTTTTTTTTAACAACTCAGAGAGGCTGTGATTTACCCAAGAGCAAAAGAGTTCAGCAAATAATGCAGGATTTAAACCTGAATCGCCTAGTTTCATTTCTAGTGTTCCTGCTGCTGCACCTCCCCGCTCCTCCTTCAGAGTAATGTATGGATGTGTATGTCCTGACAGAACCGTCATCAGCAATTTCTGTGCCCGACACAAGGGACAGGAGAAGGTCCCTTGGAAGGCTTTAGCTTGGGGTCGGTCAGGCAGCAGTGACCTGTCTGGTAGCTTCCTGTTTTACCTAGTTATTGTCATTAAAGAGGCTCTCAGTATTTCTGTTTCCACACAGCTAAAGGACAGTGTTCATAGCTGCTCTAAATTTGGGGCTCTGGCAATGATCAGAACTACTTGGTACTGGCTAAGAGTGGTAGATCAGTGGATCAGGCTAGGTACACAAGACATGGCAGTCACTGACTAAAGTAATCTACTGTTTGATCAACTCAAAGACTCCAACTTCTTGCACAAGAACTCGTTACTTGACAAAAACTGCAGGAAAAACTGAAAACTACAGTATAGCAGAAACTAGGTGTAGACCAACATCTTACATAACATACCAAAATAAAGGCAAAATGGGTCCGTGATTTAGATATAAAGGCTGATGCTATAAGCAAACTGGGAGAGCAAGGAATGGTTTACCTGTCGGATTTATGGAGAACAGAAGAAATTATGGCCAAACAAGAGATAGAGAACATTATGAAATGCAAAATGGATAATTTTGATTACATTAAATTGAAAAGTATTTGAACAAACAGAGCCAATGCAAGCAAGGTTAGGAGGGAAGCAGAAGACTGGGAGAGAATTTTTACAACCAGTGTCTCTGATAGAGGCCTCATTTCTAACATATATAGAGAACTGTGCCAAATTTATAAGAATACAAGTCATTCCCCAATTGATAAGTGGTGAAAGAGTATGAACAGGTACTTTTCAGATGAAGAAATTAAAGCTATCTGTAGTTATATGAAAAAATGCTCTAAATCACTATTGAATAGAGAAATGCAAATCAAAATAACTCTGAGGTACCACATCACGTCTATCAGATTGGCTAACATAACAAAACAGGAAAATGATAAATTCTGGAGAAGATGGGAAAATTGGAACACTAATGCATTATTGGTGGAGTTGTGAACCAATTCAACCTTTCTGGAGAGCAATTTGGAACTATGGCCAAAGGGCTGTAAAAATGTGCACACACTTTGACCCAGCAATGCCACTTCTAGGTCTGTAGCCCAAAGAGATCATACAAATGGAGAAAGGACCCACATGAACAAAAATATTTATAGCAGCTCTTTTTTGTGGTGGCCAAGAATTGGGAATTAGGAGATACCATTAGCTGGGGAATGGGTAAATAAGTTGTGACAGTATATGAGTGTGATAGAATACTATTGTGCCATAAGAAATGATGAGCAGGCAGACTTCAGAAAAACCTGGAAAGATCCAAGTGAACCGATGCTGAGTGAGGGGAGCAGCACCAGGAGGACATTGAGCACAGTAACAGCCACCGTGTGCAATATAACTTTGATAGACTTGGCTCTTCTCAGCAATGTGAGGATCCGAGACAGCTCCACAGGACTCCTGATGGAAAACGCTGTCCACATCCCAAAAAAGAACTGTGGAGTCCAAATACAGAGGGAAGCATCTTATTTGCTGTCTTTTTTGTTTGTTTCTTCTTTCTCAAGGGTTTCTTCCATTGGTTCTAACTCTTCGTTACAACATGACTAATATGAAAATAGGTTCAATGTAAATGTGTATGGAGAGCCTATATCAAATTACACACTGTCTTGGGGCCGTGGGAGGGGAGAGATGGGGAAAATTTTGGAACTCAAAATCTTATGGAAGTGAATGTTGAAAACTAAGAAGAAATAAATATTTTAAAAAATTTTTGGTGCTCTGGGGCAAATTCCTTGGTCACCCTGTCCTAGACAGAATTCTGTGTCCTGCTAGAGGTAAAACAAGAGGAAATAAAGCAAAACAACACCAGTCTATCTTTTAAGTTTTTTAAAAATCAGATGAGTCACTGGCAACCAGAGATGTTAAGGAAAAGCTGCTACCAGGCACCTGATTATCTAATTCTTTCACCAGGAATACAAGACTTCAAAATGAAAAAAAGAAAAAAAGAAAAAAAACCTGAGTGGGATAGTACTATCTGATTTATGCCCTTTCAAAGTTCCAGGCTTGTGTCCTAAACTGATAAGTGATTTCTCTACTTCTTGAAGGAATATTTTGGGAGGCTAGGTGGTGCAGTGAATAGAGCACCAGCCCTGGAGTCAGAAGGACCTGAGTTCAAAGCTGACCTCAGACACTCAACATTTATTAGCTGTGTGACACTGGGCAAGTCACTTGATCCCAACTGCCTTCCTCCCTCCAAAAAAAAAAAAAATGAAATTTTTTATTCATTTCGAACTTAAATACACAGACAAAAAGGGACATTTCCATGTACACAGCACAACACAAAAAGAGAATTTAGTATAAAACCATAAATTTCTATTTCACGCTGTTTTAAAAAAACCCAACTATGTAATAAATACTATGCATCATTTTCAAAGCTACCCTGCTTTTCTGTGCTTCCTTCTAAGTTTTCTTTTGTTTTCTGATGTGCACTTTTAATTTTTATCCCTACCACCACCACCACTAGGGAAGGCACCCTTTGTAGACAAATATGTGTGTGTGTGTGTGTGTGTGTGTGTGTGTATGAAACTATATTTTATATACTTCTATTTAGCAATTCTTTCATTCTTTCTCCAGATGTGGAGAACATATTCCTTCATGGGTCCTTTGTTGATCTGGGTGTTTATGATACTCAAAATGACTTGATCACTCCAAGGTGTTCTTAGAACAATATTGCTATTACCGTGCACTGTGTTCTTTGGTTCTGCTTATTTCATGTAAATCTTTCAATGTTTTTTAAAAAAAAATCAACCAACTAGGGCAGTAGTATTCCATCACAATTATACACCACAGCTTGTTTAGCCGTTCCTTATCTGACAGACATCCCTGCCATTTCCAGTTCTTTGCCACCACAAAGAGAGCTGCTATAAATATTTTAGAATGTTTAAGTTCTTTTCCAGTTTCCCTACTCACCTGGGAAACAGACCTCATAGTGGTATTGCTGGATCAAAGACTATGCACAGTTTCCTGACTCTTTGGGCATAATTCCAGATTGCTCTTCAAAATGGTTGGATCAGCTCACAGTTCCAACAGTGAACTAATGTCCTAATTTTTCTACATTCCCTCCAACATTTGTTGCTTTCCCTTTCTAACATTTTTGCCAGTCTGATAGGTATAAGATGATATTTCATGTATTTCTCTAATCCATAGTGATTTAGAGCACTTTTTCATATGACTGTATATAGTTCTGATTACTTCATTGGAAAAACTGCTTGTTTATATGCCTTGACCATTTATCAACTGGAGAATGACTTGTATTCTTGTAAATCTGACAAAGTTCTTTATATATTTAAGATATGAGACCTTTATCTGAGAAACTGTCTACGAAAATTTCTCTCGATTTTCTGTTTTCCATATAATTTTGCCTATATTTGTTTGTACAAAAGCTTTTTAATTTAATGTAATCAAAATTATCCATTTTACGCCTCGCAATGCTCCTCTATCTCTTGCTTATTCATAAATTGTTCTCCTATCCATCAGTCTGATAGGTTAATACGTTCCTCATTCTTCTAATCTTATTCTATCTCCCTTTATATCTAGGTCATGTATCCATTTTGACCTCATCTTGGCAAGTGACATATATATATATAAGGTATCGGTCCACTCCAGACATAACCTTTCACTATCCCTTTTTAGATATAAGCATCAGTCTCACCCCCCCAAACTGCTGGTTCTTTAGGAGCCCTGCCTGTTCCTACTGGCATCACAGCCTTGCCCCTTTGACTGGAAGACATTTTGAGTGTGTAAATTTGAGTGGGGTGCACTCTCTCTCTGCACCCTCTGCGAAGACTCCTCAGAAGGAGAAGGGAGGGAAACTATCTGGAAAGCAGAGACAGACTTTTGTAAGACTGGACAGACTTGAGTCCAGGGTTTCCTAAGAAACACAACCTAGGACCCTTCTCCCCTTCCCTTGCTGTCAATCAGCCTTAAGCCCTTAAGGAATTTTAGGGATCTCTTAGCCCCTCCCCTTTCTTCACATTGGCGTTTGCCAAAGAAGAACATGAACTGGTTTCCTGGTTTCCTGTCCCACCTCCCAGCCAATAGGGGATAGTGGCTGGCTTCTTTGTTATTCATCATTGGGGAAGGTTTCATGCCGAGCCACAGCCAGCAGGGAAGGGCGGGGAGGGGCTTGACAGCATTAGGGTGTAAATTCTTGTTCTGTCTTTTGTAACGTGCCTCCTCTCCTTGATGCCTGGCATGGAGAGGACCACCGTCTTCCTGCAGGGGAAGAGAATAAAAACTTCCTGTTCCTTCCTCAAAATACCTCTGACTTTTTATTTTTCTTGGGAAGGGGATTTTTGGGGTCCCTGTACCCCACACAGATTCATTCCAGGGAGATGCCACTCAGTACCCTGACATTTCAAGGTTCCCAGCAACCCCAAACCACATCAAGTTTAATATTAATATTGCTTCATTGTGGTGCCTTTTATCATAATATATTTCCCCGTTTATCTCTTTTAATTAAATCTATTTTAACTCTAACTTTGTCTTGAGGTCATGATTGCTACCCCTGCTTTTTTGCCTCTGTTGAAGGACAATAATTTCTACTTCATCCCTTTAACTCTGTATCTCATATTTTTAAATGTGTTTCTTGTAAACAATGTATTGTTAGATTCTAATTTCATTGCCATTTTTTGGCTGAGTTCATCCCATTCACATTCAAAATTATAATTACTAGTTGTTTATTTCTCTTTATCATATTGTTCCTCACTATTATCTTTTTTCCCTCTTTTTACTCTATCCCTTCTCCCAGGTCATATTTATGTCTAATTACGACCTCTCTAATCCTCACCCTTTTTAAGAATTCCTCCCTTACCTTTCCCTCTTAACCTCCTCTTACTTAATCTACACAACCTTCTAAAAATCCCTCCCTTATCCAGTCCCCTTGCACTTCTATTTCTTTATAAATTTAGAAGACATATTCTTCTAGACGTACGTTACTACCTCTTTAACCTAGTTCTAATAAGAATAAAATTCCAGTCCTACAAGCCTTCTACCCCTACCTGCTTCCACTCTAGCAATTCTATTCATGCCTCATTTATATGAGATAATGGCTCCATTTTATCACTCTCTACCCAATTTTTTAAAATTATCCTGTCATACTCAACCCCAGCTCCTTAGCTCTCCAAAATATAGTGTTTCAAGCCCTTTGATCTTTTAATATAGAAGCGGCTAGACCTTGTGTTATCTGAACTGTAGCTCCACAGCATTTAAATTGTTTTTGTTTTTGGTTTTTGTTGCTTGTAATATTTTCTGCTCAGCCTGAGAGCTTTGGAACTTGACTATGATGTTCCTGTGAGTTTTCATCTTGGGATCTCTTTCAGGTATAAAATTTATAAGAATAAGGACTTTAAGTGTTAAGATGTTTCTTGTATAATTCTCCCCAAGATTATTATAGTTCATTTAAAAAATTTTACTCATACCTTTGTAAAAGCATCAAGCAAGTCAAATGATGCTGCAAAGAATTTATTTGTCTACACTGAAGAAATTGGACAATAATCAAGTGACAGACCCAGATGAACTCTCAAGTTACCTGTAACCACCATGGCGTAGCACAGATCATTTTTCCTTTGTCCAAAAAGGCAAAATGTTTGGTTGTTTGAAGACAATAATGTTTTAATAAGCTCATAAGTGATGCTTGAGAGGAGATATAGTCAATGCTTTGGGGAAGTCTCTACAGGCAGCTAGTCTAAAGGTAACCATTGTGGAGATATCTGCAAAGTGGGAGCATCACTAAAAATGTGAAGTATTGTTCCTTAAAAAAAAAAAAGGCCCAAAAGCTGAGGGTGAAAAGTTAACATTTCTATTTTCTGGATGGATAAATGAAGGCAAAATTAGCATTCTAAAGGTTATACCTGATGGGTAATCTGAATGCGTTATCATTCAGCATTCCTTAGAAAAGCCTTGGAATTATAATTTTCTTCAAACACACTATTAACTCGTGAACTATAGTTTATTTTTTAAAAGTTTGTTCAACTTAGCAACATCAAGTTTTTAATTTAATTTTTGAAATATTACATTTAAACACCATAGTCCTGTTGTTCTTAAGCTTTTATCTTATGTATGTGTTAGAACAAGAGAATCTAAAATATTTCCTTGTTTGAGAGAACGAAAGGGGATGAGCCATTGCATCTCAACTCCTCCCAAGGGTAGCAAATATGTGACAATTTCCAGATGCAAACAAGTAGGGGGATGACTTACTACACACCAAATATCAGTTAATACAAAGCTGTATAATGAGTGACACTTCTCCCCAACACTGATTAACGAGTATAGCTTTCAGTACTGGCATATGTAGGTTAAGTAGTGGTGACAGTTGAACTTTTTTTTAAGCTCTTTTTTGGAAGGGGGGAAGGCAGGGAAATTGGGGTTAAGTGACTTGCCCAAGGTCACATGGCTTGTAAGTGTTAAGTGTCTAAGGCTGGATTTGAACTCAGGTCCTCCTGACTACAGGGCCGGTGCTCTATTCACTGTGCCACCTAGCTGGCCTGACAGTTGAACTTTTGAGAATATGGGATAAGAAAGTTTACATCTGAAGATCTCTCATGAATCCAGGACAAGAAAATTTGTAAACAGGGGGCAGACGGATCTCGAGGTACTCTTGACTCTATGGTTTTAGTTTTCTCATAATAAGTTGTGTTTTCAGCAACATATGCTCATGGTGTCTTCATACCTTTCCATCTGAGCTTCCCAGGATCTGATCAACTTCAGAGTTCTGAAGGCTGAACAAGAACAGCCTATTTATAAAACAGAACAAGAGAGGAAGGGAGGAAAACATTGACTGGAAACTATCATTCTTAAGAGCATTATTAAGACCCAAAGTTGTGAAGTAGGCGGCAATGTAAGAATATGTTTAGAATTAAAGTAAATATTCTTTTTCATTGTCTATGAACACATATAAAATGGAGGTGAGAAAACAGAGGGAAGGGCATATTGAAAGTCTGCACTGGTCTGAGCCAAGGAAATGAGTTTTAGGCCCTAGAATAGGAGCCATGATACAAGCATGTCCAGAGCTAGTTTTAAAAAAAGCCTTTGAGAGACTGTACTCTCTGTACACATAGAACCAAAATCTCAGTTAAAAGCAACCTCAGAGTCATCTAGCTGAGCAGGGACCCCTTCTATTATGTCTCCATCAAGTGGTCATCCAGTCTCTATTTGATAGCTTCCTATGGCAGGGAGCCCCACTAATGGCCAACATGACTCCATTTTTTTAAGAGTTCTGATTGTCATGAATAGACTTGTATAAGACCGTCTCCTCCCTCTCTCAGCAAAGGATTTGCCTCCTACTCTACTGAGAAAAGAGAAGCCAACTTTATTTCATCTCCTCAACTCAAAACCTTTCATTATCCTGAATTCTTTTCCCCTTTGCTCTAGTTTTGAAAGAAGAGGTAACAGTTCTTTATTTGCCAAAATCAACCATTCCACTTGCACTCTTGCAATCCAATTCCTTCCTCTATTATCTTAGAGCTTACTTCCTGAGTCATTCCCTTTTTTGTCCATTTTCAATTTCTCTTTATCTACTTGTTCCTTCCCTACCACTTAGGGTTTTTCTTTTCTTTATTAATTTGTTTGTTTACTTTTAGTTTACAAGATTCCATTCCACAATCCCTTGAGTTTCAAATTTTCTTCCCCTCCCTCTCCTCCCTCCTCCCCTTCATGGCGGCATGCAATCAAGTATAGAATCTGCAAATACTTTCACATTAGACATTAGTCAGATTGTAAAGAAGGATTATAACCAATGGAACAATGGGAAAGAGGAAATGAAACCAAACAAGAAAAAGGAAGAGAGCAGGTAGTTTGCTTCAATCTGCATTCAAACTCTGTTCTTTCTAGTTCTTTCT
>CM053587.1:3558147-3576076 GCA_028646515.1 Pseudochirops corinnae
TTTGCCTTCCTCTTTTCCCCCTCTATTGTAATAATTATCTCTTGCCTCTTCCATGAGATGCTCAACCCCATTCTGACTCTCCCTGTGTCCTCTCAATCTAATCCTCTCTCTCCTCACAATTTCACCCAAATTCTTCCTCTCTTTTGCCCCATCTCAGTCAAGTAAATTTCCCTTTCTTCTCCTCCCCTTTTAGTTCTGTTCATTAGTTGTTTTTTTTCAAAGTTTTCATTGGTAGCATCTCATGTAATCTTACCCCTATCTCTTTCCCTCCCAGAGAGCCATCCCATTAAACAAACAGTATTTTTTGGAAAGTAAAAAATAGGTTAGCACAACTGACAGAGGCACTAAAAAGGTCTGAAAACTTGTGCAATGTATAAGCCCTGTGGACCACCTGCCTCCACAAAGGCATAGGTCGGGGAAGCCTTCTCACACCTCTTTAATTTGAGTTCATTAATTTTTAAAATGTCATTTTCTGAGCCCCTTTCCTGACAGGATTTCTTTTCCTCTGCTCATTATCAATCCGGTTAGCCATTCATTCATCTCATAACTGTCTGGTCTCTCTATTCTCAGGATTCCTCATGTAATCATAACTTCCAAGGTCTCCATTCTGGATTCCCCCTTCTAGGCAGTTTCTGCTACTACCATGTAGATTGTCCCAGATTCCCCTTTCCCACTGTCTCACTTCCAGAAAAATTTCTGATTCCCAGAGGTGACAGAGGACACTGCCCCTAGAAAGAGCCTCACTACCACATTCCTGATAATTAAGTCCACCACTACCTATATATCTGCTCCTGGTTACCTTCTTTCTCCATTTGCCTAAAAAAAAAAAAAAAATCTCCCAGTCCATGCCCTCCTTCTCCAGGTGCCAGGTGCCCCTGGCATTCTAATTTGCTCCCTCCAGAGGCAATTTTTTTTCCAAACACCCAATTCTCCAGAAAACACCTAGCACAAAGTTGTCTATCTTCCTTCGCAGAATTTCTCTCTTCCTGATATGAGAATTCATCAGGGGACTCCCTCTCATCACCAAACAAGACATCCTTCTTCCCCTGTCCCTTTTCCCCTCCCCTCAGCCCTTCAGCCCCTTGTAAGCTCTCCTCTTCTGGGGACAGCAAGGGTCATCTTCCCTTCACTGCCAGCCCTCAATCTGACTCGAGCCCATCACACTTGCCTTTTCTCCACGTTCCACTTTCCCTTTCCATGCATTTTTAAAAAACATTTTACACAAAAAATGATTCCCTTCCTGTATGCAGGATGACTGGGCTCTGTCCATGCCCAAGACTGGCTCTCCACTGCCCTCTCCACTTTGCTCTTTACTGTCTCTTTTCATACACTCAGGAAATTAGTCTCCTATCGGTCTCTGCTGTCACTGGTGCTTTTGCCACCTGTGGCTGCTGAGTCCATTCATCGCTCCCGCATCTGCTGTCTTGGGGTGTTCAAGAAGCAAGTAATCTGTTAAACTCTGCTTTTTTCCACTCCCAGAGTGTTTCCAGGGCTTCTTTGCTACTAAGCGTCCATCTCTTCTGACTTATGGCTGAGCCCACGTCTGTATGGCAAGTCGCCCCCGGTGACCTTCTGAGCTCCAACGGTCATCGCTTCATTCTCTCTCGCATTTTTTGGAGGTTTTGCCAAACTATAATAGTACTGAAGCATTTCTGCAGCTCTTGGAGAACCACATATGAATGTCAGCTACGACTGTTATTTCTTCTCCACAACGAGTCAGGAAGCTAAAAAAGCACCAACTAAGTCTGTGCAAGTATTGCTCCCAGTGAGGACCTGGGCAACAAGGCAATCTCGTCTGGACGTTTGCTGATCACACAGGAACCAGCATTCCTAAGGATTGCTAAGGTTCCTTCAACTCCTAGAGTCTTAAGATTCAGTGAAGCAGACGGAAGATGAACACGAGTTAGCACGATCAAGAAAACTTCAGCTCTGTCTAAGAAGGCTTACCCTGAGTGTGGAAAATTAGGAGATTCTCAGAAACTCTGCCTGACGACAGAGAACGTATTCTAACAAAATGGCCTTGCCAGGAACACAGGCACACTGCTGTCAAACTGGAGGGAAACAATCCAGTGAGCTTACATCAGAGGTGTCAAACCTCACTCCCAAAGGAGGCCGGGATCGGATTAGAATGTAACTTGGGAAGAGTTGACAAAATAACTACAAACACAATGAAACACAGATAAGACATTTAAAATCTAAATCAACACGAATCCCCGACAGATCGTCTGTACAGATTAGTGACCCCAATTCTATCTGTGTTTGACACAGCTGGTCTACAAATTTCCCACAGGGCTAAATTTATGATTAGAGAACATCCAAAAAGTTTTGTACATACATACATACATACATACATACATACATACATACATATATACACACACATATATAAATATTATATATATATATAAATATGAAAGGCAGTTATCCAGACTCAAACATTCCTCTATAAGAGTTAGTATTTCTGTGCCTCTCTTAAAGGACTTTGTGAGAGAAACGTAGTTCATAAAGAATTCATTTTTACAATGCAATAGTGATACAAACTGGGCAGATATATGAGTATTCTTTCCTAATATGGATCTGTACAAAAACCACAAAACAGGTCATTTTCCCAGCATACAATCTTCAAAAACATAATCTACAAGGGACATTTCACAAACCCCTAGAGCATCTGTCCTTCTGAACATGCTGGAAAATAAATGTTCTCTTGTTTATTTATATTTATCCAACAAACACTGTGTGCTCCAGAGAAAAAAAGAATGGCTGCAATTTTCTACTGGTTTCTTAAGTCCGTTTTGGGAGAACAATGGCTCAATTTAAAAAAACAGGCAAGCAAACACATTTGTCCATAATATTTTAATACTTTTTCCACTTTTAAATACTGGTTTTAATTTCTGATTGTAACATGGAAGATCCAATTTTTCTTTTAACACCAGGATCATAAAGCTATCATAGAACAGTTACACTCTACATACTCTCAAGGTACTTGAAAATGATTTCTGTTTCTGAGTCTGTAGATGAACAATGACAATAATCCTAATACATCTTGATCTGTACAACTGTGACAAAATATCGGGGAAAGATTTTTAACTGAACAAACTGATTAGCTTAAAGAGAACCCACATGGCTTCACAGGAGAACCAGCTCAGCCCAATCAAATAAAATTGACAAAATAATTACTTTCAAAAAATGAAATTTTCCTCAAAAGCAAATGACACTGATGCAGAGGTATACAAATTCATAGATGGGAACTGACAAAATAAGAAAAGTCACTCCTCCTTCTCAGTACTTACACACACGCACACACACGCACACGCATCCCGCCCCAGGCACAGACACAGAGCTCCTCAGTCTGGCTGTCCCTGTTTTCAATCTCAAAGTCCTGCATAGTCGCCTACCCTCTTAAAATTCAGAGTCCCAAGTCCCAGGAGAAATATGGCAGCTCCTGTTCTGTACCCTGGCTGTGCAGCACAGGGACAAAGCTCCTGATTCACCAATATTTTGCACATTTTAGAATCCTGCAGTATCTCTACCACAGCACAAAGGGATGTTAGGAGAGATGTGGACGGAGGGGAGAGTAGGAGGATACGAATTTAAAAGTAAGTATCTTAGGTATGAGAAGTAAAAATGACCTGGGGAAGAGAGTATCATTGACACTCAATATGTGGGAATTAGCCTTATGAAAATATTTCAACAGGTTCGGAATCTTCACTAAAAAGGTTAGTACCTCTTCTGAATTTTGACCTCTTTCCATATTCTCTGGGTCTCACCTAACTCTGATTGGGCAGGGTTAACACTAGTTAAGTACTAGTGCACTCCCTGAAAAGTCTGTTATTTATTTAACAAATAGCATCTTTAGTGGAATCGTTTTATTTACAGAATAAATTGCAAAAGTACATGACATTTAGTGCAAATGCAACGGATGATATTCAGATTTATGGACTGCTTTTGTAAACTTTCCATGTCTTTGTAAAATAAAGCTATCCAATTACATCACTAAGCAGTTATCTGACTCTGTTCATGATAGTTATCAGAAATGGCATATTTATAACTGGGCATAAAGAATTTTTTTCCAAGTTCCCATCAGTGACTATGGTGAATGAAACTTTGTTCTCCTCCCTCCCCCAACCTGATTGTAAAAGAAGATAGATATTTGAGGTATAAATTTTTCTCTTTGTAACATCACTATATAAAATGTTCACTGGTGATGTAAACAGGTATCGTCACTTTTGTCTCATTTTGCCTTACTAGTATTACCACCATATAGGCACTTTTCCACATATTCAAATCATGAACAGCATGTTTCTGTAATAAGGCATATTCCATGCAAATCATTTTGAGAAAGGCAAATTAAAAAATAGAAAAATCTTATGGAGCATGAAATCTTTGTGCATGTAATGTAAGCATGTGTTTATATAAGCATTTTCTCTCTTTGTACAGAATAATAAATACTATTATATCTGATGCAAGTAATTCTCTTCCAGGATTGTGGAGATTTAAGTGATCAGCCTCATCCCGTCATTAAATGATCTTGCATTTAACATCAAGAACCCATTATCATGTATGAAATATATACAGGACATGTTTCATACTACATGACTTTACAAAAAAGTATCAGACTTCTTTTTCTATTGAGATGCATGAGTCAGCAAACACCCACGAAATGCTTCTGCGTTCTCTCTCAAAGATGTCACCACTAGGAGGATTCTGAAGCTGGCAGTCATTTCTACTTCTTTACCATTTTCTGCCTCAACTCCAAGCTTTAAAGTTGTTTACAGTCATCTAAAAAAGTTATTTTACATTTAAATTTTCACAGCAACTAAGTGGGAACTCTGCAATTAAAACTGAGCAGAATCCTTTACTGTTCAATGAAGGTTCTGACCAAGAGGCAATGATAACGTAACTCACATTTTCTATGCAAACTTCACAACACAGTTTTGAGACCAGAATCGGAAGGACCAGGAAACATGCCTGTTTTTAAGTACTGGGAATGTTGTCAACTGTCAAGTAAAGTCTGATCTACTTTAATAAGTATTACAGTGCATCCTTTTGCAATTTCAGGAAAACATGAGCTCAGTAACCTTAATCATCTTGCCAAAAAACAATCCTATCTCTACCCAATGAGGGAAAACAGACACGCTGCTGTTTTCAGGCAGGCAGTCTCTTGTAGGTCATAACAGAACCACTCTAGAAATCGCCAAATTGTGTTCATAAAAACAAGCCAAAAAAACTACAGCACGCAGTACACAACTGAAAAAGACAACAGAAATATAAAGATATCTGAGAAAACAATAAAGCTTTTCACACTTCCTCCATCAGAACCAAAGTTCATCATGAGAGCAAGACAACAGAAAAGGCAACTGGTTATTGACAGCCCTCAGCTACGCAGACATTTTACATGACAAGAGGATTCATTACAGAAATCAGCAGCAATGGACTCTATGATTATACAAAGCAAAATCAGAAAAACCTGGCCACCCAGAGCCGACTGCAGGCCTGAAAAAAAGAGCCATACCCTTCACGCCTGGTGCACAGAAAGCACACACGTCCTTACCTTATGTGTCTGCATCATGTGCTTTAAAATGGGCACACAAAAAACCCAACACATATGGGAGGCTTGTAAGCAGGGCCATAGCAAAATTAAAAGCTCTGCAAAAATTTCCCCAAATTAAAGCATTAATTCCCTAGTTTGTGATTCAAAGTCCCCCCCCCCCACCAAAGCAAGCAAATAATATAGCCACATACATGTACGACTACATGTATTTATAGTTACACACTAAGCACGGAGAGCCAGCCGGAGAGAGCTGGGCTCAGACGGCTGGCGTCACTGCACAGCAGGGTTTCTCCATCTCAGCGCGCAAAGCCAAGGTCGTGGGCCACAGAAGGGCTGTAGATCCTACGTTCCAGCTCAGAGCATTGGTTCTGGTTCATTCCTCCAACATGGAATGTTCACACAGCCTTGCTTTTAGTCGCTGCAGAAAGTACAAGAAGTTTAAATGTGAGCAGCGACACACCAGCAGGAAGTCTTCAGAAGACCACCTGAGTGAGTTGTTCCTACCCAGTGAATTTGCTAATAACTCTGCTGTGCTACTAAAACTGCTGGGACCCCGGAATTATAAAAGCAGAGCTGGAAGGGACCTTGGAGGAAATTCAATCATCTCACAGATGGGAGGAAAATAAAGAAACGGATGGGGATAAAGCAGAAGAGACAAAGAGGAAGGCCTGTGGGCCAGAAACGGAGACGGATTGGGGGTTTACTCAGTATAGAAACAAGCGGAAGCATTACCGACAAGAACCATATAACCAAGGGTGAGCGAAAACCATCCCAAAGCACAGCACTTTTCAGAATGTTTCTAAATTGATGCTGGGGGGCGAGGGGAATGGACAAAAACCTCATTAAAGGTTGGTTATGTCTGAAAATGACAAATGTTGTTATGAACCAGCTGAACATTTCTGATCAACTGGTATCCTGGACAATTCAGATAATGTGCGATGTCAAAAATACCTTAAATCAGTGTCTGGCAATAAGCTTCTTTTCATTAAAAAAATCCAGGATACAAAACAAACAAGCAGACTCAAATCCTAATCAATGCTATCACAATAATTTTAGCTCAATGATCAACTCAACACCGTGAATTCTCTAACACTTACAAAGGCTAGGAATGGCAAGATTTCCAGCCTCACATATCCCAAAGGCAAATGATCTGTTTTGCATTAATGGCTGAATTTATTTTTAGACACGTAAAAGAGAAGCCACTAAACACACACAGACACGTGAGTACCTGTTAACACTAGAACAAAATGGGTTTCCCCGTGGTTTTTTCTTGGACGTAGGATGTGAAACGCTTTAGAAACTTGGGATACTCTCTTTTTGCCACTGCCCGTAACACTGAGGCTGGTGCCCATCCTCCGGGGTTCACTAAATCAAAGAAAGGAAAAAAAAAATTAAAGTTCACACTTAGGAAGATTCTCCGCTGCATCGGCCGGCATCAACATTTATATATCAAGCTTTTAAAATCCTTATGTTGAGATTCTTCTTTCATTCTAACCAAGACTTCTCCTAAGTCTAGACTCATTAATTCTTTTAATAAGAGTTCAAAATTACAAGATTAATAGTCACACATTAACATTTTAAGTACCAGCAAATAATGGACATTACATTTTATAAATATGGAATAATATTTATCTGGAAGTCACACAGGCTGCAGCCCCAACTAGGCAGAACGAGATCTGGTGGATCTAAAACATGATTTAATCTACAAAAGTATCACTGATGCCCAGAGCTTCTTAGGAATTACGGTGACTGGGGGCAACAGTGCTGGACAAGGGATCAAGGGAGACGGGTCTTAGTCCTGGTTCTGCTACTTGCTGAATGTTCTTGGTCGACTCACTTCCCTCTCTGGACCTCACTATGCTCTTCTGTAATATGAGGGATCTGAATGAGATGATCTGGGGTCCCATTCAGTTTTGTAAAATTCTATGATTCTATGAATTTACTTATCGTATAAAGCAAGCTGACTTAGGTCGAGCTCACTGAACGCAGCTACTTGCCTCTCCCCTCCTGGCTCTTAGAACTATAGACAAATGTACTGTACAAAACATGCACATATAATAAATGTCCCAAGAGAGCCAGAGTATCACCAAGGCAAGCTCTTTGAAAACAGTAAAAACAGCTTATTTTTTTCCTCCTCCCCCTACTTAAATTTTCCTTTCATTTAGTCCCATTTCCTCAGGATAAGTATCACTCTTATTCTCACACTCAGAGATATGTGAGCACAGAAAAGTAACTCATCTATTCATAATGTGACTAGATACTAGAGGAGAAAACCTACATGTGATTAGATCTTGGATTAGAATTTTAGTTATTATTAAATGATACTTGCTACTTTAGAACAATTATACCAGCTGCATAGTATCAGAAAAATCTGCCTCTTAAAAATTAACTACTAATAACGGCCCAAGTAGTCTCTTGTCCTCTAGTTTGGGTCTTGAAACTGGACTGAGAAAAGCAACGGTCAAACAGCACAGAACGGTTATTCCCATTTCCCCTTGTCCAAAGTCAGCACTTACCCTGACACTCTTCTTCCTCGTCATACGAGCAAAGAGCTGGCTTTAAACTTCTAGTCATGTGGCTATGATGAAATGTTGGCAATTATCTCCTCAGAAGTTGTGTGTGTGTGTAATATTTGGGTGGTACGTGACTCTCCGCTTCAACGGATAACTTTACATATGTAACTACGGTGAATGCCTGCTCTGAAAATATGCCCTGTGCTGTAAAGTACTTAGGTGCACGGCACTGCCGTGATGATGATGAAGATAACAGTAATAATAATAACAACGAGCATTTGTACAGTGATTTAAAGTGTGCAGAACACTTCAGTGTTTCGTTTTATTTTCACAACAGCCCCAGGCAGGAGGAGGTACTACTATTATCATCCTCATTTTACAGCTGAGGAAACGGAGGAAGACAGAGGTGAAGTGACTCGCCCAGGGTCACACAGCCAGTGAGAATCTGGGGCAGAATGTGTTTTCAGGTTTCCCTGACTCCAGGTCCAATGCTCTCTACTGCTCCACTGAAAGCATAAAGAATATAGACTTGAGACTAGAAAGGATCCTGGACAGTCTGACGTCCGACTCTCGTATTCCTTACTCACTGGTTTTTAACCCAGGAGACATTTTTTTACCATTGAGGGAACAGGCTCAGAGGGAACAAAACCTCACTTGCCATGTCTCAGGCAGTAAAAGCGGCAGACCTAGGATGTGAACCTCAGTCTTGTGACTGAATCTAGCATCCTGCCCATGTAGTGCTGGCTCTTACAGAACAGGCTGGAGTCAGATTCTGGCACACCTTCAAAGACAAGCAGCGATGTCTACACTTTTTTCTACAGGCAACAGAGGCTGTTTGTATGAGATGACATGATGAAAACATGAAAGTCTGGCAGCGTGGGGCTGGAAGAACTGGAAGGGGAAAGATTGTAGCACAAAACAGTCAGGGCCTGAAGAGGCAATAACAGAAATGGGCAAGGCAGGGACTGATGAGATATTTGGAAGGGAACAGTGACAGGACTTGGTGACTAAATTAATGCTTGAGGGGGGAGGGCAAAGATAAACAGGATTCAAAAGGCGACTAGCTGGTTATTGGAAGAAAGGTGGCCCTACTAACAGAAATAGAAAAGCCAAGAGGTAAGTTTTGTTTCAGAAATACCAGGTTTGAAATGATAAACAAATATCCAGTGGAAAAAGTCAACTGGCTGCTACAAATGTAGGGAGGGGGAGTGAGGAGTTCGAAAGTGGGCATCCATGGGAACAGGGGGGGTTTGAGGGAATGCAGAAGACGGGACCAATGACAATCCCAGTGAATGTAAAGTGTTAGGGAACTACAGGAAGGAAAAAGAAAGAGAATGGATTTCAAAGAGGTAGAAAAAAAATTAGCAACGCAGAATCACGGAAGCCAAGGAAATGAAGAATTCCATGAAAAAACCAACAGCACTAAAAGCTGCAGATGCTGATAAGAACCCATGAGATCTGTGAATCAATAAACATTCAGGGTCTACTCTGTGCCGAGCACTACAGACAAAACAAGAGGCAAAGACCATCATCCTGCCGTCGAGGACCGCGCAGTCTAATGGGGGAGGACAACAAACGTGCAGATTCACACAAGTGAATAAGCAGAAAGAAGCTACATCCAGGACACACAGGAAACAGTGACAGAGGGAGGGCAACAGCATTAAGGAGGGCTGAGAAAAGCTTCCTGTAGGTGTGGTTTTAACTGGGACTTAAAGGAAACCAGGGAGGTCATCAGAATGGAGAAGAAAGAACATTCCAGGCATAGGGCAGCCAGAGAGAGCGTCTCAAGTGAAAACGTGTCCTGTTCATGGCCAGTGTCATGGGACTAAAGGGTATGTGTCCAGGAGAGATAGATAACAAGACCAGAAGAGTAAGCATTAAATTAAATCCATAAGAGCTGATGCTGACAAGAGCAACAAGTGAAATAGTACAGAGAGAGAAGGGACAAGGGCCCAGGACAGGGCTCTGTGGAACCTACAGTCAGAGGGCGTAATACTGGCTTAGGATTCAGCTTCAGAGAAGCAGCAGTCGGACAGGTAGGAAAACCAGCAGAAAACGGTGTCCTGAAAATCTAGAGAGAAGAGAGGATTAAGAAGAAGGTGACTGGCAGTGTCGAAGGTTGTGGAGAGGTCAAGGAGGATGAAGACTGAGAAAGGGAAATTCTGGAGAGGACAGTCCCAGTGGAATGATATGGCTGGAAGGAGATCGCAAGGGGTTAAGAGCAGAGCTAGAAGAGAAAAAGCAGAGGCAGCCACTGTGGCTACTTCCGCGACAAAAAGCAAGACATAAAAGATGCAGATAGTTGGGATGGAAGGAGGAAGTCAAGGCAGGCAGGAGGAAAGGAACCAAGAGACAAGACGGGAGTGCAGGTAAGTGACACAGGGGCAGTCTGTTGGAGGAGACAAGAAGAAACGGGGCTGCTTGAGGAGGTAGAGGGGTTAGATCTGAGGCATAAATGGCATTGCTAGGGGTTAAAGAGAGAACAAGATAACGAGGAAGCTGAGGCAACACATAAAGACTACTTGTCAGGAAAAGCAAGGCGAGCAGTATCATGTTATGTGAGGAAAGAGGGTCAAATGAAAGTGTTTAAAGAACAGCAAAGCTTCCCCAATTGATAAATGGTCAAAGGACGTGAACAGGCAGTTTTCAGAAGAAGAAATTAAAGCTATCTATAGTCATACAAAAAATGCTCTAAATGACTATTGATCAGAGAGATGCAAATCAAAACAACTCTGAGGTACCACATCACACCTATCAGACTGCCTAACGTGACAAAATAGGAAAAAGATAAGTGTTGGAGATGTGGGAAAGTTGGACACTAATGCGTTGTTGGTGGAGTTGTGAACTGATCCAAGCATTCTGGAGAGCAATTTGGCACTATGTCCAAAGGGCTATAAAACTGTGTGTACCCTTTGACCCAGCAATACCATTACTGGGCCTGTATCCCAAAGAGATCACAAAAATGGGAAAAGGACCCACATGTACAAAAATATTTACAGCAGCTCTTTTTGTGGTGGCCAAGAACTGGAAATTGAAGAGATGCCCATCCACTGGGGAATGGTTGAACAAGTTGTAGTATATGAATGTAAGGGAATACTATTGTGCTGCAAGAAATGACAAATGGGTGGACTTCAGAAAAACCTGGAAAGACTTATATGCACTGAAGCTGAGTGAAGTGAGCAGAACCAGGAGAACACCATACACAGTAGCAGCCACAGGACTGATTTTGATAGATTTAGCCCTTCTCGGCAATGCAAGGACCTAAAACAATTCCGAAGGACTCGTGACGGAAAATGCCACCCACATTCAGAGAAAGAATTATTGGACTCTGAATGCAGGGCAAAGCAGACTATTTTCTTTTCTTTTTCATGCTTCTGCCCGTTTGTTCTAATTCTTCTATACAACATGACTAATGTGAAAATATGTTTAACAGGAATGTAGAGCCCATATCAGACTGCATACCAACTTGGGGAAGGGCAGAAAATTTAAAACTTATGAAAGCAAATGCTAAAAACTAAAAATAAATGCATTTAAAAAAAAGAAATAGCAAAGCTGACCGTATTTATAGGCAGAGAAGGGCCTAATGCAGTGGAAGAGATTCAAAGTGCTAAACAGGAAGGGTAAGGAAGAAATGGAATGAAGAATGCAGATGGAAGGGTTAAACTTGGTTAAAAAATAACTTTTTCTTGAGGCAGAAAGAGTGAAGAGCAGGTATAATGAGGTAAACTTATCAAAAGGACTACTTTTAAAAATTAACATCATCTGATAAGAGGAAGTTATGAGAAGCTGGAGTGGAACTGAGACATGCAGAGTAGAAATGAGCTTTAGTAACACTTACATTAATGTTAGCAAACTGGAGAAGAATTAAACCCATTGTCCATCATGCTACGAGCAACTGAAATGAGAATGTTAATGTGTGGAAGGCTGACAGATTGGAAAACATGAAAAACAAAAGGCCCAACCATAAGGTTAGGGAGAATTACTGTTGATCTCCTTCCCCATTCTTTGCCTTCTCAATTCTAAATGTACTGTACAGGGAAGCGGTCATTTATTAATACCTTTAACACATTTGTCCCTTTCATCCTCTAGTCACTACAAATGAATTATTCAAGCTACAAAGACCAGCAATACTAAAAATTCACATACCATTCGCTACGTATGTGATCTTGCATAGAATATTGTCTCTGCTTATTTCCTGGTTTCCTTCTGGTGGGCTTACCAAAGTTTGACATATCAAAGCAATATTTATTTTGGCACGGACACATCGATTGTTTACCTACAAAATAATATAGTTTAATAAATAAAAAATGTTTAATAAAAACCACCACTTAACTACCCTAACATGTCAGATGAGTAAAAGTCTATTTTTCTTCTGATTTTCTCTTAAAACCATTTAAATCAATATAAGGAAGCAGTTTTATAAATCTGGGGAGCACATGTAGAAGAAACATCATCCTGAGTAATGCTGCAAAGTAAGCAGAAGTAAATTCTGAATTAGTTGTCTTGGAAGAAAGAGGAGCGGCTTAAGAACCACGGATTCCGTGGTAATTCGTACTCGGAGAGCTCTAAAGGCATAAATTCAAACCTAAGTTAACAAATGGTCTACGTCATTAGTCTGAGGACTAATGCCTTCTGAATGACCCTGAGGATACTGGTACCGCCACTGTCAACACGCTCCCAAGGGTAAGGAAGTGCACTCGCACTGGAAGACAGAGGCTACATGTTCATCCTGTTGACAGAGGTATTTTTCGATATATCACGCTGAGCTAATACCGACCCACAGCTACAAATGAATGAAATAATTTTAATTGTAGAGCTGCTCAGCTGATGCAAAATCAAAGAAAAAAGAATCAAGACAATACCTGGCACGTATGCAATCTTTCCCTTTGTTCTTATTTTTTATTCAGAATTATGTCATTTTTGGATTTAGAATTAGCTTTTAGAATTAAAAATCTAAGCCTCAGGACTCACAGGTGCACTGTCATGATCCACAGAAAAATTACACACAATCCAAGTTTCAGGGTCATTTTCAGTCAATGCCGGTATCTTCCGAATGGCAGAGAGGTACAACACGTCACGCTGAGAAGCAGGCCACACCCTCTGCAGAAGAAGCCGAAACTTAATGAAAATCCGCAATATTTTCTACACAGATGTCTCTGATAATCACATGTCACTACAAAACCCAACTGGGTGCTGATACATTATTATTTTTTTTTAGAAGAAAGGATTTTATTTTTTTTTCACTTTTCTTAATTTATTTTCTTGTTTACATCATTCATTTCCATGAAATTTTGAGTTACAAGTTTTCTCACCATCTTTCCCCCACCCACCACCCCAAAACAGCCATCCCACTGTATACCCCCTCCCCCATCTGCTCTCTCCTATGTCCTCCCCCCATTGCCCCTCTGACTTTCCAGTAGGGCAGGATGGGTCTCCCAACCCCAATACCTGTGTATCTTAATTTCCTGCATGTAGTTACTAATGCTAATAATTGTATGTATACACACACACACACACACACACACACACACACACATTTTAACATTTGATTACAGAACTTTAAATTCTAGTTTCTTTCCCTTCCTCCTTCGTCACCCACCCACACTGGAAAGACAAGCAGTCAAATACAGGCTGTCCGTATGTGGTTATGCAGAAGAGGTGGTGACACATTACGCATAAGTAGAATATGGAAGTTTATAAAGTGAAAGCTGAAACTTCCCCCTAAAAAAGGTTAAGCATGAGAATGAATTGATGATATTACAAAGCTGAAGAAAAACAGGACTAGAGGCCATGAAGGAATTGATGAAAGAAAGAGCAGACGGGCTGGTCACGCAGCAGGAATCACTGATGACTGGGGAACCGCGCACTGGGACCCTTGTAACACCAGAAGGAGGGGAGGAAGGCCTCGAGTACAAGGGCCAGCTTTGGAAAGAATGTGGACAAGAATCACAGGGGTGGGCCAAGCAGCTGCAAGTCATGATCTGCACCAGAAGAAAAAGCTCCGGAATCAATGAGACGGCTGAGCAGGCCCGTTCTACATCTACGCAAGATATGCATGCTTACAAGGAAGAGATGCAGCAGAGTCAGGAGGTCAAGGGCTAGACCTCGAGTCAGGAACACCTGGATTTGAATCCTGTATTTAACATTTAGCAGCCGTCTGATCGCGGGCAAGTTACTCGGTCTTTCTAAGCCTCACTTCCCTCCTCTGTGAAGCAGGGATAGTGTCAGTAGCACCTACATTACAGTGACGAGGTTCGAGGGAGATAACGTATGCTAAGAAATTTATAAACCTTACAGCACTATATAAAGGTCAGTTATTATTAGTCTGAAGCTCCAAGTTTGCATCAGGGTAGGAGTTAAAACCCGGGACAACAGGCTTTAAGAGGAGCGTGAAGGTTATTTTCACAACAAAGGTTATTTAAAAGAATATCAAAACGTGAAATCTAAAAAAGACCCAAATGCTTAATACAGTGTTCTGCCATAGCCTGACTTCCCCACTGCTAGCACAAAAAGCTTAACACGGGGAACTAGTCACTTCATTAAGTGGCTGAGGAAGGGGCTTTGTAAATAAAATACAAAGCACCTTATAAATGTCCATCAGAATGTCTCCCTGTGACCTCTATATTTTTCCTTTGACATTCATAAGTATGTATGTATATGTTAATACTTGAAAAATTGTAACTTTTTCCAAAAAATTTTTTCTGCTTTTTTTTGGAGGGGGGAAGGTAGGGCAGTTGAGGTTAAGTGACTTGCCCAAGGTCACACGGCTAGTTTTGTGTTAATTTTCTGAGGCCATATTTGAACTCAGGTCCTCCTGACTCTAGGGTTCTATTCACTGCATCACCTAGCCTTCCCCCCCACCCAATTTTTTAACCTAAGTACTTATCAAAGAGAAGAAAGAAATACATGTTTAGTTTACCATCCAAATTTATAACTCAAGTCCTTCTGGTAAAATTTCTTGCCTTAAACTCTTCAATAAATAAAATTTGTGAACTATTAACAAAAATTTAGACATATTAGGATATTTAACTTTCATACTACTAGGGAGCATTACAGCATGTGACTTTTAGAACTCGAGTTGTTATTAAATTTCCCCTTCATTTTAGGTCCTGTTCTCATGATTTTTCAATTTCTGAGTATTCAGGGAAGACCTGGCTTCCTTTATTTGCTTCCTTATTGCTTTGACCTTCTCTCATACCTCCTAACAAAGTCGTTCTGAGGGGCAGTGAGACTACTCCTGGCTCTCCACTGCCAGAACACTCTCCCTCTGAGGTCTGTTCTATGCAGGTTTATGATCTGATCTGGATTCTGGTGCCTGGTACCTACCGCCAATGGATTACCAATGGATGCTATCTGATCTCAACTGAAGCCACAATGCACAAAGGCCATCTTTTCACTCTTGTCTAACTGACACTTTATCCCACTTGTACAGCAAGTGTTTGCAACTTTCTCTTCTCTTGAAACCTCCCCTATCAGTGTCCCTGTTAAACTCTGACCTTAGCACTTCATTTCATGTGTTACTGAGAAAATCAGAGGGAACTTCTTTCGAACTACCACCTCTTACCTTCTCTTAATCTCCTACACCTTCTATCAGTCCCCACTAGCTCCTCCTTTACTTCAGTTTCTGACGAAGGTTTCCCTTCGCCTTAAGCCACTCCAGGTATATCCGCTGACTATACTCTCCCAGCCAATCATCCCCACTGCATAATTCCTATCCCTCTAATTTTCCGTTTCCTTGCTGCCTAAAATCACGTCCAAGTCTCCCTCAACCTTCACGAGATCTTATCATCCCTACCCTGGCTTTCTCTTTTTTTTTTTTTCTCAGCCAAACTCCTTAAAAAAGTTGTCTACGTCTGTTGTCTCTGCTTTTCATCTTCTCTGACGCTTACTCCTCAAACCCTCTGGTCATCCCAATTCAGACCTATTCTCCCAAAGGAGACCGCTCCCTCCAAAGTTAACCGTCTAGCCCCATGGTCCTCCCTCAATCTGCACCCGTTCTACCTGTTCCTGCAGTATGACTGTTCACTGCCCCATCTCCTCTCAGGTTATCTCTTCTCTGGGATTCATGGTTCTGATTTATTTTTATTTTCTTCCTACCTGACTTACTGTTCAGTCTTCTTCACTAGATCATCCTCCATATTGTACCTCCTAACCATGTGTGTATCCCAGGGTTCTGTTCTGGGCCCTCTTCTCTACACTTTTACTTGGTGACCTCATTAGCTCCTACGGGTTTAATTGTCATCTCTATGTAGATGGCCCCAGACCTGTCTATCTACTGCTAGGTTCTCTCTGATATCTGATCTATATAATCAGCCACTTACAGGATGTTTTGCATTGAACATCCTGGAGGTATCTCAAAGTTCAATATCTCTAAAAACAGAATTCTTCATCTTTTCCCCCAAATCTCCTCCTTTTTTCTGCTGAAATTACCACCATTCTTTTCGTCACCTAGACTTGCAATTTTGGTGTAATCCTTGACCCCTCAATCTTTCCTCACAAAATTTATTTAATCAAACATTGTTTTTTAAATCTCCACGCTATCTATTACACATTTGTCCTCCTCTCAACTCACACAGCTACCAGCATCCTAGTTCAGGCTGCCATCATCTCTTCACTTGGACAACAGGCTCCTCTCTGGTCAACTCACTTCAAATCTCTCCCCAGTGTTACCTAACCCCTTGCGGTTGCCAAAGTGATTTTCTTAAAGTGAAAGTCCTTAGCATGTGTGCCTTCTACTCAGTCACATGGAGTGGTTCTCTCCTGTGTCTAGGAACAAACATGAACTTCTCTGGCATTTAAAGTACTTCAGTAGTAACCGGCTGCACACTGCTCTTCCACCTTCCACTCTAAGAACACACTACTGCTCTCAGGGCACTCCACCATCCGGAAAAACTGGCTTCTTTTCTGTTTCTTCCACATAACCAGTCACTTCTGCCTCTTTGTACTGGTCTTCCCCCAAGCCTGAAGGTCACTTATTTCCTCTTCCTAGAATGACCAGTTTTCTTGAGATGCAAATCAAGTACCATTTTCTCCAAGAGGCCTTTCCTCGTCTCCCCAGGGGCTACTGACTTCCCTCTTCCTACCTTCCTCTGTGGTTATTTTGTATGTTTAAAACGCACCTACATTTATGTGCATGCTGTCTTCCTTGTCAGAACATAAGATCCCTGGGGACAGAGACCTTTGCTTCTGTCTTTGTCACCTCCAGGGTCTAATGGCATTTGGCCCATTTCAGACAATTCAATGTTTTTCTGACTCTCTGATTACATGAATTCTTTAGAGCAAGATTTGGTATCAGAACACAAAAAACGTACAGATGAAAAAAGGCAGTACCTTATGAGTCTGGTGAACGATGACGGCGTTTTCAGACAGCTTCTCCACGACATGGAAGTTTTCTATAGTCGCTGAAAAGGAGGAGATTCCACCAATAAATAACAATTCCTCAGACCCTCAGGGTCGAACGTCTATTCCGAGCACATATGCAGACGTGTCTGAGTGTGCGTGTGCCTGGCAGTGCTCACACGAACCCGTTCACTACCTCCTCGGGCCCTGACAGTGCTCTAAAGCAGGGGGCGATCTGGGGGCCATTAGGAGAGCAACACAGCAAAGAGCCTTCTTTTTCCAAGACACTATATATGTATATATGTATATATATGTGTACACACACACACACACACACACACACACACACACGAACCCCCTTGTCGTGCACACTTCTGAAGAGGGACAGGGACAGGGTGGAGAGTGGTTGGGGGGGGCAGGATAGGAAGAAGGGACATGTAATCAGACTCTCACAGTGTGTTCACTATGGAAAGGTTCTGTGTAATTTCACATGTTCAGCCTGTATTTGATTGCTTGTCCTTCCAGT
>CM053587.1:3576576-3596975 GCA_028646515.1 Pseudochirops corinnae
TGGCTTCATGTCTAATTTTGTACAAAATATGACAACTAAATGAAGCTCCACAAAAACCAAGAGCCCCACTTTGAACTTAGTATATGAACAGGAGATTATACAAAACCAGTGCAATGAGTTCTCACTTCAGTGAAAAATAAACACAGTAATTCATACTATCATGATAAGAGTAGGTTTTATGGGGCAGTCCAATGAGTCCAAAATTAAGGGGTTAATTTATTGGTCAAGTAACACCAAACACCCAATGTGTACATATTACTATAAATATACCAAATGTACACAGAAAGCATTAACAGCTTCTATACTAAGGCAATCAATTGTGGCTGCCAGTATTAGTACTGAGCAGGCTTATTTTCTAGTATGCCAAAATCTCTAACTACTTTCTTATTTATTCAGCACCTACTAATAAATATGTATTCCCTGAAACAAGAGGGACCTGAGTTCAGGTCTCAGCTGACTCAGGCTGGCTTTGGGATTTTGAGCACGTCATCTAACCCGTCCGTGCTTCAGGGTACCATTTAAGACTATATAAAGAGGCAGCCACCCCATCTGCATCGAGAGAAGAAACTGTGTCATGAGTGTTCTCTTTACTGATGAAACTGCAGGTCTGATTTTTTAAAAAGTGTGCAAGGATCTATGCTGGGTATAAAAATGTGGACAAAACCCTACTGAGAACAACAAAAATAATATCCCTGTCCTCAGCTGATTTACAATCTTACAAAAGCCTAAGATACGTTAAGTAAGTATGATAAAAGGGAGATGAAAGATGAGGAAAGGCTTCATGTGAAGAGGTGGCTTCTAAGCTTAGTGTCTATGACAAAGAATGATTCCTACAGACCAGAATGTAGGAGTGTGCTCCAAGTATGAGGTCCAGTGCAGCTGAAATTTAGAATGTGAGGAAGGAGAAGAGGGAAGGAAACTAGAAAGCAGGGTGAAGCCAGAATTTGTAGGGCTTTTGATATTCAGTTAATCTGTAAGAAACCAAAAGCCACTAAAAGTTTCTGAGAAGGAGTGACATAGTTAAAGGTCTAAGGATATGTATTATTTTCACAACATTGTGAAGGATGCAAAATAGAAGAGAGATATTAAAGAGAGACCATTCAGGACTATTTCAGGAGTCTAGGAAACAAGTAATGAGAGCTTAAGTAAGACTAGTAGCAGTTTGAATGGCGAGCAGGCCACAGATATGAGAGTATAAGGCAAAAGTGAGAGGACGTGGTAGCTTAATGGATATGCAAGGGGTAAGAAAAGGAAACAAAGCCGTTTTTCAATCTGAGTGATTAGGGTTAACAATAAGAACGGTAAAGTAGGGCTCATTTTAGGGACAAAGAAAGTTTAGTTTTAGACACAATGAGTTTCACGTGCTGGCAAGACATTCAGGTAGAGATGTCCTACAGGTACCCAAAACGCAAAATTGGAGGTCAGAGAGATCTTGAATGAATATATAAAATTTGGAAGTCATCTAGCAAGAGATAATAACTAAGACCATGAGTATAGGTGATAAAGTGTAGAAAACAAGAGGAAGATAAGACGAACCAACAAAAGAGTCTGAGGAGTAGTCTTCTGACTACCCTTGACTATTTAGGAGAATAAGACGAGAAAGGATCGTGAAAGCCAAAGAAAGACAGCCCTTCAAGAAGAAGGAGACTGCCAAAGGTAAGGAGGGGGAGGATGATGATGATGATGATGAGGATGATGTTTGGTAATTAGGAGATCACTATGTATCCTTCACGTCTGGGACACAGAAGGTGCCTAGCAAATGTTTGATAAGTGGCTTTGGAGAATACAGTGATAGTGAAGTGGTAACAGAGGAAAGCAGAGGGCAGGAGTCTGAGGAGTAAGTCAATAGTGAGGAAGTAGACACAACACGTTTTAATGTCTCTAAAAGTTCATTACTGAATGGCATGAGACACACAAAACGTATGGCATCATGGAAAGAATACCATATTTTGAGTCAAAAAAGTTGAGTTCAAATCACTTAACATCTCTGCTATAATTTCTTCATCTACAAAATGAGACTGGAGTAGATGATCACCAAAGTACTTCCCTGCTGTAAATCTATGATCCTGTGACAACAGTTTAAAGGGGTAAGAGGGTTGAGGTTAGTAATAAAGTTGTTGTGTTTGTTTGTTTTTCTTAAAGTACAGAAGAGACACAGATGCTGGTATTCAGAAAGTCAAGAGCCTGTTGAGAGGGAAGTACTGAAGATGAGTGGAAGGAGTGATTGATGGAGCACGATCCTGGAGGAGCTAGAAGTGAGGATGGATGGGATGAGAGGCACAGACAGTGGAAGTTAAGCCTTGGCAAACCTGGGGGCCACTTCAACATCTAATAATGGAACAAAGCCATCTAATAATGTTACAGAGCAATAGAGGATGGATAAAGACAGGCTCTCAAGTGTGGAAGAGAGAAAAGGACTAAAAGCTTACAACAGACTGCTTCAGTCTTCTCAGCAAAGCTAGAACACCACCTGCTGAAGAAAGACTAGAATCTAGAGCTGTGGAACAGATGGAGAGCCTCAGAGGGGTTCAAAAGGACATGAATACATGGTGGAAAAAGAACACTAGCCACTGTAATTCAAGTAGTCTCCCAACATTGCATTGATACCCCCTAGGATATTAATGCTTTCTGGTGGAATTGAACAACCACAAACATATAAAGAAGGCAAACCAACAATTTTGATAGAAACATGTAGTCCGGACTGAATTCTTGCTGAAAAATTTTTATTTATGAACTTTAACGAATATGCTTAATAAAGCTGTAATGGCTTAACTATATACAGATGTATAAGATTGGCTTTTAAAAATTTCTCTATTATGGAAACTCAAACCTTGAGCATGTTTAGTAATAAGATCAAAAGTTTGCATTTTTGATGCAATTTTGTAACTGTGAAATTTTATTGTAATGTTTGTGCCTAGCCCTGTGTGGCTAGGAAACGGAATTCTTTGTGATGCTGTGTGAATCTAGCCTTGCGTGGCTGGGAAACTGAACCATTTCTATGTACTTTTGGTATTAAATCACGTTTCTGTGAGCCCCTGTCAGGCCTAACTACTCCAGCTTGTAAATACCCCTGCTCCTGAGTGAACATCTGAGCCAAGGGAGCTGAATAAGACAACATCAGATGCAGACAGCTTTTCTAAGAATCTAAACCAGGGCCGCACAAGAACTGCTACAGCTTTAGCTTACTGTTCTGTATTCTCATTGTGTTACCTTGACTTCCCTTACTGTAAAAAAGCCCAAATTGCTGGACAGATAGGGGAAGCAACAGATACTAATCTTATGCCTGATACAACAGCTAATGATATTATTAATTGGTTTACAAAAATAATGTGCCATGTTTTGTTAAAATGATGGTAAAAATGGTTTATAGTACCCTCCAAGATACCAGTGTAAAGGCCCTGAAGACTTCTGATGAGAACTAGAGAGCAAGCAGGTTTCAGTGATCACAGTGCGTGACCAAGTTAATGATTCTCATGAGAAGAGAATAAAGCCTGTATACTCAGGCAAAATGGGCTGGATGTTTTGAAAGGTCTTGTGTGGCAGTTCCTGTGAGTCTAAAAAAAGTTTTCAATTGAAGTATGGCTAAATTAATGTAATGAGTTGTAAACCAGAACAGATCTTACTGTTTCAATAAGAATTTGTAGCTATTCCATGAACTAAGTAAAAGTTAACATTTGTAACTGTGTATATATGTAAAAGATTCAATTTCTGAAGTATCTCTTTCTTCCCAAGTGAATATAGTCAGAGGATAGACAAAAAGGATATATGTCTGCTATTTAGTTGCAAGGTTCAAGTCAGTAACCTCTTTTGTTTAAGGTCTACAGATATGTTAGTGAAGAATAATATCTTATGAGATATCTTGTCTATGTAGCATGTGGAAATATAAAGGAAAGTTAAAGAGTCTGAGTAATGGATTATACTAGCACATACGCACTTCACTTCTGGTCATTTTCTTCCTAGTTTTTTGGTTCTTGTTTGTTTAATCTCTCTGCCAGACTTATATCTTCTAGGCTCAGTGCATTCCACTTGCAGATGCTGGTGCAGGCTGATTACCAACCACTGCCCAAAGTCACTACCCAACACCCCTTGGATCTGCCAAGCAGATCTGCCAAGTTCTGGACATTGGTCACAGCCCCAACCCCTCAAATGATGGATCCCTGTGAGGCAGGGACATCTCTACGTCCTTTCTCAGCGTGAAGCAGCCTGGGACTGAGACCTCTGTCCCTTGTCCCCAAATGATTCTTGGGTCCCATCTGTTTAAGGGGGGAAATTGATGGGGTGCTGAGGTGCCTTTGTAACTTTGTTTGTAACATTGTTGTAACTTCAGTCTGTAAAATCTCCTTGTTGGCCCTTGTCTTATCCTTCTGCTCCCTCCTAGGCCATGTGTGGAAGTGGGTCCAGTCTGTCAAACTAATGGTCTTGCATACGTACTATGCACCCATACGTGGCCAGGAATCCACGATTTGATTCTTTCAAAAAACCAAACGGGGAATGTAATGGCCAAGAAACAGTTAAGTGATACTTCATGAAATTAGAAACCAGCCACGTAAAACTTTATAAACTTGAGGTAGGAGTCAAGAAACTGGCCTAGGGTAATTTGTGTTTTTCTTCTTGTTCAGTCATCATGCTCTGTGTCCCTCCGCTTACCTTCACAACCCCCCCTCCCTTGCTTTAGTAACAGCTTCTGTTTACACCTGCTTAGTAACAAATTATGTTAGTCAGATACGTAAACCTAACAACATACTGTATAAAAGATTCTGCATCCCTGAGCTATGGGCTGCTCCTTTCAGATTGGCATGGAGACAGCCCCAGCCGGTAAAATAAAGCTCCTAAAGACTTTTTATTTGGACTCTGTGGTCACTCTGTTTAGACTTGCCATTTCAAAGCTTACAGAGACATCAGGATTCACTAGGATTTTTAATAGGTGGACAGCATGATTTAGTGTAAAGAAGGATCAAAAGATCAAGAGACCTGGTTTCTACTTTCAGCTCTAGCATTTCCTAGCTATGTGATCTTATTCAAATCAATCCTCTAAGTTCATTTCCTTAGCTGTAAAAGTGAGGATTCTGCCACCTGTCTTGATTACCTCATGTCATTAAAAGATCAAATGTCAATTTACACGAAAGGATTCTGAAATCTTTAAGTGTTCTATAAATGAAGTCATTTAGCTGATCATCCACAAAATTTTCTGGACATTAATTACTCGTCTTTTCAAGTTTATTTCAGAGAAATATTCAAGATTAAGAAAGAACTGTTTAAAAGTGAGACAAGGTAGATTAATAGTGATAGCTTACTTTCCCAGTCATTGCGAACATCGACGTTCCAGAAATAACTGCAGACCTCATGTCCCGTCACTCCTTTAACTGCATGAGTAGCTTTCAGAGGATCCAGAACGATTCCGTTTTCTTCCACCTCTCTTCTATAAACCTAAAGAGAATGCACATAAAACTTATTGAGAAAAAAATCAAGTACCAAAGACAACATGCTTTCAAATATAGTCTCCTTTCAAGACATCCTTTCAAAATTAAATTCTCCTAAAATAGATCTGAAAGATAAGAATCAGATCAGATTCTAATCTATCTTCAATGCTTTAATGAGAAGTTTTAAAATCACAAAAATTTTATATTAACATTTGTCATGAGAACAACTGGCAAGTGATATTTGGACATTTAAATCGGGGTCATTACTTAAAATACTAAGACATTTGCTCTGTGGAGTTAACGCAACTGAGAGTATCATCTGCTGAATCAAAAACGGTGGAAGTTAAGATGGTCCATTCATTCCAATGCAAGTTGGCTAGTCATAAATGAGTGTTGCATATTACTACAATTCAATAAATACTTATTAAGCACCTACTATGCAAGGTACTATGCTAGCTGCCAGGAACACAAAGATGAAAAATTTCAGTCCCTCCCCTCAAAGTGCTTACATTCTATAGGAAGTAAATGAAAGTTTGCTTACAAATGCAAAATGAAATTCATGTGAGTTACTAAAGGAGGGCTTCAAAGACAGAGCTGGTGCTTGAGCAGAGCCTTGAAGGAAGAGGATACTGAAAGGCAGGGGCAAGGAAGGAGGAAACATTAGGCACAGGAGGCAGTGCATGTGGAAGTGGAAATGGGAGAAGGTATGCCATTGGGACTGATACAAGGAGCGTGTGAAGAAGAGTGAAGTGAAATAATGCTTTGAAGGTATAGTCTGATTTGGGTGGGTCTTAGGCATCAGGCTGAGGAGCTGGTATTTTATCCAAGTGGCAATAGGGGCCAGTGAAGTTCTTTGGATGGGAGAATAATATGTGAGTAGTCTCTGTGTTTTAGACAGATTTGTTTCCCCTTTAAAAATGTTTGCCTTATACTTAAAAAAAAAAATCACTGTCACTTTCTAATACCAACCATCTTCCCCAACAGAACTCTCTTGTGAAAAAGAGCAGCTAAGCAAACAAACAGTGATTGCAGTCAACAGCACAGGCCTCAAGGACGATTATTTTGGCAACTGTGAGGAGACTGGAGGCTGAGGGGGCTGTCAGAGAGACGTTCATGTTCACCACCAACTCCTCCCAGATATGTCCAGCCTTAGCTTCCCCAAAGCTCTGATATCTCAGTACTTCTGTTTCTTTAGCAATGCCTTTCTTTCCTTTGCTGGCTTTTTGTCCTCTGGACTCAGTAAAGGGAATATTTCTCACCATTTCGATCTTGTGACTTTTCTCTAGCTTTGACATTGCTTCTGAGTCTAGAATTGAATGTACGACTACCTACTGGCAACTGAAACAACGTATACTAGTTCAAGTTTATTATCTTTTTCTCCAAACTTTCTTAGTTCAGTAGGTAGCATACCAGACTGGCTCACACTATTCACCAATTTCCCACGTTCAAACTTCTGATTTTTTCTATCACTTCTCTTACCTCAATAATCTGGTCCACCTTGCACTGATCTCCTCCTCCTCTATGCCCGCTCTAAGTCTTGCCATCTCTAGCTTTTACTTGCCCATCAAAGTCATCCTTCATACCACTGCTGGGTGAATTACCCTTATGGTCATGCTATTCTTCTCTTGAAAACTCTTTAGTAGTCTGCCCACCAAAGTGTCCCAATGCCTTAGCCTGGAATTTGAAACTTTTCATAATCTGGCATCATCTAACCTTTTTAGAATTTTCTTATGCAATTCCCTTCAACATATTCTACCCCTCAAGAAAAGGGAACTCCTTGTCATCCTCTGTGCTAATCTTATGCTTTCCCATCTCTTTTTATTCACTGGCCTAATGTTCTTCCTCCCTATGCTTAGAGTCCCTTCTCCTCTACACCTCACTAGCTGAAATTCTGTCAATCTTTCAAAACACCAGGTTAAATGTGACCTCTTCCATGAAACCTTTCACAATTTGTCCATCCAATAACACTTATTGTACTGAGACTTTACATAGAATTTTGCCTCTCCTTTCTATATGGTTATTTTGTGTTTAAGTAATTTGTAGACTCTCTTTCTTCTTAAGTCACAATTATAGTTATTTGCTTATATAACTTCTCTCTTATTGGTGATAATTATAGTTGTGTACACCCACACATTGCAGCCCTTTTAATAGGCTATGAGCACCAGGAGGGCAGAGCTTTTCTTTTCCAAGCTCTGTGACTTATCCAGCACCTACCAGTGCTCTGCACATAGTAGAAACCTTACAAATGCTGGTAACACCTTTCACATGCTCTGGAAGAATAAAGGATAATTAAAGTATAATTCTTTGTAATTAATATTCTGCAAAAAATACATTTCAAACATTTCCAGCATAAAGTAAAGAAAAATGAAGGTGTCAAAAGAAAATTTCAAATCAGTATGGAAAAAATGAAACAAAAACTTTTGCTTAACTTTGCTATCATTTGGTCTCAATTCATTCATGTTAATTTACTTAGATCCCCAAAGGTATAATTTATTCGTAATGTATTTTATAGAATTTTTCCTCAACTGGATGTGCCCAGATCTTAAGTTGCTTTAAATGAAAAAAATAATTAAAAATGCCTCCTGTGATTTCACTGGTACAGGAAAGTGATGTCAAACTTAGAAAAAGGGGTCAATAAAGTGTCCTTAAGGATCCCTGATGGCTGCATACCCATTAGAAAACCATATATTAACATTATCTGCATTGTATCATATTCTTATTTATTTTGTCAAATATTTTCCAATTACATTTTAATCCTGTTTTGTATTTCATCCAGGATATGTATCGTGTAATTTATAGGCTGCATGGAGAAGTGAAATTACTTTCCCTTAGTGACAGAGCTAATATGTGCAACTAGAGGGACTTGGTCTCCCTGATTCTGAGGTCAGTCCCCTATTTTTCATTCTTGGTCTAGACTACAGAGGGAGAGAAGATCCTTCATATGTCAGAGAAGGGGAACTAAGCATGATGTTAAGCATATAAGCATTATTACTCTAATACCAAAACAGACTTTTTTTGTCTCTCCCTTTTCTAACAAAAGCAATACACCGTAACTATTTTTATTAGAATTTTAAAAAGCAAGATGCCAAGTTGCAACTATGATTTGGTTATCTTGTGGTAGGCATATGAAAGGTAGGAATACTGACAAAGAAAAATACCTATTCTTTTGAGGAACAGAGTTTGTTTTTTCTGACCTCAAGATGAAGAGGAAGGTCCAAACAAGATCTATGTTAATGCAAATAGCCCAAATCAACCAGCCTGAATGGAAACAAATTCTGTATTCTGGGTCCAGGAAGGCCAGATCATTTGTCATGGCTTTCCATCTGAATCTCAATTATTTCACAATGGTGATACTGGATTCTTTGTCTTCCTTGAACTAAACAATAAAACTACTTTTCGCTGCTGCTTAGCAAGCCTTTCATTCATCTCTTGTTAACTCTCTGATGCATCTGCCAAAGTAGTGGTTCCAGACGTTGACTCAAGTCCCAAATACCCATATCCCCCTACTTTACTCTCAGCAAATGACTTTACTTGGGGGAAAAAACTGGCATTAACTCCCTGACTGAATTTCTAACTTAAAATCTTTATCATTTTACTGACACCAGATAAGTGATTTTGGATTGGTCACTTTCTTTCTCAATGATCTCATTTATAAAATCAGAGTTATAACACACATGATCTACATGCTACTTACATCACAAAGTGGTTTTAAGGAAAGTGCTTTGTAGGTTTTGAAGCATTATGTAAACAAGAATTTATATAATGCTTTAAATGCTACCTCATCTTCTCTACTTCGAAATACATCTCTGTTTCTTCCTCTTTTAGACCTCCCTTCTGGCTCAGAGGAGAACACTTAACCTATTCAAGATTCCTCTCTCCACCTGCCTTCTTCATTCAATTAACAAGTAACTGAGTAGAGTGCCGTGTGTGTGTGTGTGTGTGTGTGTGTGTGTGTGTGTGTGCATGTGTAAATGTATACGTGTAGGGGATTATGCAGGACCGTGTCAGCCTTACTTTCTGTCCCAACTATTAACTCCATTTTACCACAAAGATGTGATCTTTTCTATCTTGTAAAAAAACAACACAGAACACAACTTTCCACCTACCCTGCTGAATACTTCTCTTCCTTTCACCATTTTAAGTTAAGTAGCCTACACTTCCTACTTCCATTTGTTCACCTTATTCAACTCTAACCTCATCCAATAAATACCATCAATGTCTATTATATATAATGTCATGGAGAATGCTTCCTGTCCTCCATGATCGGTGGCATAGCGCACAAAGCAGAACCAGAAAGACCTGAGCCGAAATCCAGCCTCAGATATTCACTAGCTGTGTGACCCTGGGTAAGTCAGTTCAACCTCTATTTGCCTCAGTTTCCTCCTGTGTAAAGTGGAGGTGAAATGAGATAATGACTGTACAACACTGAACGCAGCACCTGTCACACAGCAGGTGCTTCTCCCCTTCCCCTTCCCCACTGTAGGATACAACATGTGATCAGTAAGTATATACATGATAACACAAGAGGGCAAGAGCATTAACACAACAGGGGGCTCAGGAAAGGTTGCCTGGCATGTCAGCTCAGCCTTGAAGGAAGACAGGTTCTTTTCCTTGTCACAGGTTAAAGTAAGGAGAGACTGCACTCTGGGTATGGGTGGCGGGTGTGTGTGTGTGTGTGTGTGTGTGTGTGTGTGTGTGTGTGTGTGTGTGTGTGTATTTACCGTGACTCGTTACACAAAGGTCTTAGTGTGTGTGTGTGTGTGTGTGTGTGTGTGTGTGTGTGTGTGTGTATTTACCGTGACTCGTTACACAAAGGTCTTAGTACAGGACACAAGACAGAATCACTGAAGCAAGGAGAATGACAAGAACAGATCTGTGTTTTAGGAAGAATATTTGGAGACGACACAGGAGAAACTGGAGATGAGAACCAAGGCCAGCAGTAGTTAGGAGGTTGTTGCAATAGTTTAGGCCAGAGGCAGGATGTGGGAACTAAGAGAGTGGCTTTGTGAGCAGAGGGAAGGGGACAGACTGGAGAAGTGTTGCCGAGTCTAACTGACAGGATTGGGTGTGGAGTGTGAGGGACAGGCAAGGATGACTCTGAAGTTACAAAGCTGTGTGACAAGAAGAATGGGAATGCGGAGGCAGAAATGAGTCTCATTAGAAACAGGTATGATTTGGGGGTCTGGAAAACAGCGAATTATGCCTTGGACTTGCTGATTTTGAATGCCTCCTGACTGAATGATTTGGAACACTCAAGTAAAAGTGGGAGAAGCAGGTATTACAGTGGAAATGGAACTGAATTTGGAGTCTGAGAAATGGGGCTCAATCCTGACTACTACTGACTACAACCTTTCTGGTTTCTCACTTCTAAAAGGGGTCTCCAAGGTTCCATCCAACTCTCAATCTCTGACCCTACATTTTACAAGCCGTTGGTGATGACAGACTAGAAATGAGGAGAGAGATTAGTCTAGGGATATAGAAATCTGGGAGTCATCTGCATAAAGATAAACAAACACATGGGAAGTGATGAGATCACTAAGAGAGAAGGCAGAAAGAGAAAGAAGAAAACAGACCAGGGTAGAGACAGCAGGCACTTAAGGTTAGGGACAGGAATGTGGATAAAGAGATAACTAGTAGCCTAGAAGAAAGCAATTTTGATTGAGTCCTAAGGTCATCAAGCAGATAAGGCTGAATGGGTTGAGAAATGATGGGAGGAGAGTAAGAGGACCCAATGAATACATGTAGCTTTTTCTAGGTGTTTGCCTGTGAGATACAGGACAACAGCTTTAGTATCCAACAAAGGCTTAAGGACAAGGGTAAACCCTGTCATGTTTGTAGGGAGCATGAAAGAATTCAGCAGATAGCAGAGAGAGAGACTGTAGATTAGAGAAAGAAGACATGACTGAAGGGGCAAGCTGCTGGAAGAGACAGGAGAGAACAGAATTAAAGTAGAGGGACTGACCTTTGCAAGGAAAATTTGCCCATAACCATATCAGGCTCTAAACTGCTCTAAGATCTATAATGGCTTTTAATTGTCACTCAATAGTTTTCTTAGTTGCAGAGAGAGATGAGTAGAGACAAGAAGCAAAGAAATTATGCAGAGAATGATGGGGCAATACACAACAAAATCAGCTGAAAAAAAAAACCACCAAGAAAAAGAATGTAAATTATGAGATTCAATCAGAGTACACTACTGTCTGCTATCTGGTTTGTTCAAAACCCCAATTTCTATTTTTTCCAAATCTTCATAACTTTGGCTCATGGAGATGGATGGATTGGAGTAGGATGTATAAATAACATCACCAAAATGAGACTTGAAAAAACCTGAAGTTACCCACAGGATATGTGGCACCAGGGCTAAGAAAAAGTACTTTGCACTTCCCACACAAAGTCTAAATATTATGCCCTAGTGCGTGTTCTTGTCCTCTATTTTAGCAAAATTATAAACAAGTTATAAATTCTTACACTGATTTATAAATTATTTAATGGGTGTTACCTTCATCTCTCCTTCTTCTACCACCAATTGCCAATTGGCATCTCCACCTACATCCTGTAATGAATAAGTCATATGGTTCTTCACCATCTCTTCAACCTTTAAATGAAGAACAGAAGTAATATGAGAATCCAGATTCAATTTATAATTAAGTCAAGCCTCGCTTAAGTTACTAAATCCCAGAAATGGTGCTCTTGGGAAGCTGAGCTCCAGGCATTACAGTTAGTAGTCATATACAATGCTGTAGAGTTAGCCCACATTCCAGATTTTTCAGGTTAATGAAAGAATTGAGGGTCAAAGAGGAGAATAAAGGATGCAAATAACAAAAAATATTCCAGCCAGGAAAAAAATCTTAAATTGTTCAATGTGTACTATGCATGCTTAAACAATGCTTTCTCAGAAAAATAAAATTCACACTGTATCTATTATTCCCTGCTAAATGCTTTTGTTCAGACACATTCTTAAAGAAAATGAATACAGAATCTAAAGGGTACAATCCTGAGCTTCCTTCAAGGCCCAGCTGAAGTTCCACTTTCTCTGTAAAGCCCTCCCTGACATCCACAATCCTCAGTGTTCTCTCCTAGCTCTAATTACCTGGTGTCTGTTCCAATGGCCTCATTTTAGGGCAGAACTACAGACAAGATATTCTAGAGAGAGGATTATACTGGTTAAGGATTTCCAAAGGAGATAATGAAATATTCCTTATTTTTCTGACAATACTCCTATCTCATTCTTTGTTATGTATTATAAAAACTTCTCTTCATGAAGTTCAAACAACTCTGTATTTTGATTGAAAGTTAGTCATTCTTACTCATTGAAGCCCCAAACCAATTGAGCTGTTTGATAATCTGCACAAAATGCACATGCCCCATTTCTGCCAGAATGCAGTTGTCAGACAGCATGCAGTGTTCACTGACTCTATTCTAGATTTGTGTCAAAGGTGATCCTAGACAAGTTTGCAAAGACAACTTTTCACTCTTGGAAGGTGCACCTCACTGTATTTTCTGAGAAGAAACCATCCACTGTCAACTCGTTCTTCCCTTACATTCAACTGTAAGGTTGTCCTTGATGTCAATCCTCTATTTCTTTTCCTTTATTCTAGTTTCTGATGATGGGGTGGTTCTTATCCTTGTCAAGGCTAATGCTTCTATGTGAGTCCTTGATCACCACACCTCTATCTTCTCTAGCAGATCTCCCCTCCTCCCAATCATATACACTTTCACATCCTGTCTTTTCCATCTACTAATTCCTCTCTTGCTACCTACAAACATGCCCAAGTCTCCCTCCATCCTTAAAAATCCTTCACAAGACCCCAATATCCTTTCAAGCTAGAGTCCTCTCTCCTCCCTTTCACAGCCAAACTACTTAAAACAAAAACTATAGTTATCACCTCCCCTTGGTCTCTTCTTTCTTCTTGATCCTTGAAAATACAGCTTCTGGCTTTAAAAACTGAAATTTCTCTCTTTCAAGTCACTAATGATCTCCTAATTGCCAAATAGAATGGCACTGACTCAATCCTTATCCTTCCTGACCTCTCTGCAGCCCCTGACACTGGACTATCCTCTCCACATAAAACTCCTCTTTTCTGGGCCACTCTCTTGGGCCTCCTTCTGTCTGATCCTGTCTCGGCCACTTTTACTGTGCCATCACCCATATTTTCTCTATCCTTGCTTATTTGGTGACATCATCTTCTCTATACAGATGATTCCTAAAACCACATACCCAGCCCCAGTTTCTCTCTTGAGCTTCAGGCCCTCTTCATTGATTGCCTATTAGACGTTTAAAACTGAGTATCTAGCAGGTATCTCAAACAGAACTTGTGGGCTTCCTCCCAACCCCCACCCACCCCAAACCATCCGTCTTCTGAATGTCTCTTTCTTTTGAACACTCCACTATAATTCCATACTCCTAAGTCTGCAGCTTCGGTGTTATTATCAGCTCCTTGCTCCTGTCCACACCTCTCTCATTAGTCGCCAGTTCTTATGGATTCTACCCCACAAGGGAGCTTAGACCTTACTCACTCCTAGTGCCTCCGCCCAGACACCACACTCAGATCCTCATCATTTCTCGCTTAGATCAGTGCAACAGCTTCCTAATTTATCTCCCTCCCTCAAGTCTTCCCCACTCCAATCCATCCCCACATGGCTGCCAAAGTGACTTTCCTCAAGCACACACCTGACCTCCTCATTTCCCTACTTGATGGTGACTTTCTCTCTAGGACCCAACAGAAACATTTAAAGCCTTTTACAACCACCCCCACCCTCCCACCTTTTCTAATTTCATAATTCTTCTGCTTGTGCTCTGCAATCCAGCCAACCTAGCTCCATTGCTGCTATTTCTCCCATGTCACACTCCATCTGTAGACACGTCTGCATAGACTTGTACGATGACCATCCCTCTTGCCTGGCGTGGACTCCTTCCTTATCACTCCCTCTGAGAATCTCTTACTTCTTTCAACATTCAGCTTTAGCATCACTCTTACACACACACACACACACACACACACACACACACGCCCAAAAATCTCTTGTATTTATTTTGCGTGTATTCTGAATATACTTATATCTTTATATTTATATGAAATTTTACATTACATATATAATGTATAAATTTATTGATTTATACATGTACTATATATATAATCTATGTCTCTATGTATTATTTCTTCTGATAGAACGTAAGCTTTCTGAAGGCTGGAAACCATATGTGCTGAATGACTTTTTTGCTTTGATATTATTAACACTCAAAGTATAGATTTGAGCTCCGTGGTATGACGTATAAGCCTTATGAAAATCAAACTTACTTTTGAAATGCAAAATGCAGTCTTTCACTAAAAGTTCTTATTAAGGCAGATGCAATTAAAACCATTAAGCTCAGAAATCTAAGCCAAATATGTAATTTTCCTAATTCTTCAGTGCAATGGACATTAAAGTCTACTTTTTAGTTCTGACTGGCTTTTCTATTCATGTCCTCAGTACTTAGTACAGCACCTGGCAAATAGCACAAGTTTAACGAAGAAATGTTTAGTATTATTCACACTGGTTGCTACGATCCCTGGGACCCTGCATCCTCACCTATACTGTTATTTTTCATCCTGCTGCGCCTGATCCTCTCTGAACTTGGCCCTCCACATCCCCTATCCCCACCTGTCAGGCCACCAGCCTGCTGTCTCCTGGTTCTCCTCCTACATATATGACTCCTCCTTTTTACTCTCCTTTGCTGGCTCTTCATCCAGGCTATGCCAGTGAACTAGAGTGTCCCCTAAGTCTCTTTAGCTTTTATACTTTTTCTTCTTTATCTCAAGTGTACCTCATCAGCTCCCATGGGATCAATGACCACTTCCATAGCAGATGATTCCCAGAGCTTCTGCTTCACCTCACCACCCGCCTCTTGGACAGCTCAAATGGGAAGTATTAAGGCATTTCAACCTCAGCACCTCCAAAACAAAACAAAAATTCTTCCTCAAATCCTCTCCTCTTCCAATTTCCCCTATCACCATTGAGGACACCACTGTCTTCTCAGTTACCCAGGCATGAAACCTAAGTGTTATCCCGGAATCTTCTCTCACACTCACCCTACACATTCAATCTCTTGCTAAATATTGTCATTTCTACTTCAAAACACCTTGCTTACATTCCTGTCCCTCCACTGACAGAGCTGCACACTGGGACACCTCATGCTTGGACTACTGAAATAACCTTTTGGTTGGCCTCCTTGCACCAAATCTCTTTATTACAATCCATTTTTCACTCAGGTGCCAAAGTGATTTTTTTTTTTTAAAGAGCAAGTTTGACCTTGTCAACTCTTCTACTCAATAAATTCCAGTGGCTCCTCATTAACAAACAGAAAATATTCTGTTTGGCATTCAGAGCCACAGTAATTTCCTACGCAGCACATTCCACCTCTGGACCCACTGCCTCCATGACATGGTTGTTTCCCATGCCTGGAATGCTCTCCATCCAATACACATTTAACCTGTTGGCTTCCCTGTTTTTTTTCCAGACTAAGCTCAAATCTTTCTCTCTAGGAGGCCTTTCCTGGTCTCCACCTCACTCCACCACCCCCTTCTGTGCTTTGCCTCAGAGATCCCCTTCCATATACACATATCTTGCATTTAACACAGTGTGCAGCTAGCATTTGTTTAGCACTGTAAGGTTGCAAAGTGTTTTATATATGTTAACTCCTTTGATTTCACAACCCGGTGGGGTAGGTACTATTATCATAGTACTCATTTTACCAATGAGGAAACTGTATCTAAGGAAAGATAAATTAATTGTCCAGAATCATAATTCTGCTATGAGTAAGGATTCAAACTCTGAGCTTCCTAAATCTAAGTCCTACACTCTATCCGTGCTCCATCATCCAGCTACTGAGCTATATAAAGCCGTCACATGTTGAATCCCACTCCCACCCCCACCTGAACTTGAGGACAAAATCTAGCTTTTTGCTTTGCATCCCCAGTAATCAGCACAGTGCCTGGCACACTGTAATAACTTAATGTTTACTGACTGAATAACTGGGAGGTTGTAAGTTAGCTACCTGGGTCCACACTCGCTGGAATCTTTCAACCCAATCATTTCCTACTCTGTAGCCTTGTATCCTCCCTCTTTCTCCCCCCCGCCCCCAGCCCCAACTCCAGAAAAGGCACAATGGATTGTTGTCTTCTTCTGCTTGCCAGCTCTGTCACTCTCCATCTCTCTGCGACATATGTGGTTTCTAAAACTATTAGAATCTAAAGGACTTAAGGAACTCTCTGACTTTTCTATTTACATCCCTAGGACTTAGTATCGCGGTTGGCATATAACAAGTAGTTAACAAATGGTTTTTATTCATTCACTTATATTTTCTCTAAGGTCTTCTGGAGTCTAGCAGAACAATCACTGAAAACAAGATTTGTAACAAGCATTGGAACAGGTAAATGCCAGAGCTGAATTTTGTTGAGATCATTAAAACAGACAAACAGAAGTTCTTTTTTGGTATTTTATCATTTAGCACTAAAATCTAGAAGAATTTTCATGGCTTGAAATTACGTTACTTCCCTTATTACTAAAATCTGGCATTTTTAACAATGCACCATCCCAAAGACCATATACTTCAGTGAACTTCAAAATAAAATATCTGATAACAGTAAGTTCTATAACTTTATAAGACCTGCCTAAGTCTGAAGCTGGCATTTCAAGTAGTTACTCTAAGTATAGAAGGGGGTACTTAAGATCAGTAAGATAGAAACTAGAGTCAGTTTAAATAGGTTGATTATAATAAACAGATCTGGCTCACTTGATCATAAAATCACACAGATTTAAGAAACATTTCTTGTTTTGGGTGTTGTGTATACAAAATGTATTTGCTAGATCAACACTTTTGGTTCTAAAAGTGTATACACACACACACACACACACACACACGCACACACGCGCGCACGTGACAAAGAAGGAGACTTTACCCAGAAATAACTCAAATACCCACGGGTTATCTCGTAAAGTATCCAGGGAGGAAGGTATTTTACTCTGCTTTGTCTCTCACTCACCAACTGCCTTTCCATGTAGCTATTAATCTTCCCAAGGCACAAATCTGACCATGTCGCTCCCCTGTTACAAACAAACAAACGTGCAGCAGCCTGTCTGCCTCTAGTATAACATACAAAGTCCTCAGTCCGACACGGAAAGCCCTCCACTCTGGCTCCAGCCTCATTTCCTATCACTCCTCTTCATACACAAGAGGTTCCAGTCACACGGCACCCACTAACTATTCTTCGAACTCTACACTCCACCTCCTCCCTCCCTCTCTTGGGGTAAAGCTGTCCCTCCAACCAGGAATGTCGTGCTGCATCCCAGCCTCTCTGAGACTGTTTCCTCTCTCTGATGTGCTCTCCTCCAATTCCCTCAGTTGTTGGTGAATTGCTACCTACTTATCCATAAACACTTTATCTCTTCCTCCAGGATGAAGGCTAGTTAAGGGCAGGTTTTGCCTTTGTATTATAGTGCCTAGCATGATGCCCTGCATAAAGGAAGTATTTAACAAACATTAAACTGAATTCTGTTAAGCAAAAGAAGTTCTGCTCAAATAATCTTCAGTGGCACCAAAATTTTGTGTGTCCTTCTTACGTCCTTGTGTATCCAAGTTTGAGGAAAAAAAATCTTTTGTCTTAAAAAAAGGGAATAGATTACATGCCAACATCCCCATTATGAGTTACCCAGGAAATTCCATAAACCCTTCATGTCGTTAGGCAGACTGGAAATAACATTTAAAACACAGTAAACTAAAACAATCTAATACTTCTGTCCCACACATGGAAACAGCTGTCTTTACCTGAAGGTACGAGGGATCAACACAGCTCCAAGAGGATACGCTGAATCGCTATAGAGCAGTCGTGGCAAATTCAAATAGAAAAAGGTACCACTAATTCATTCGTAAGAATCCCAGAATGCTACATATTTAGTTTGGTTTTAAAATGTAACATCTGTTTTACTGTATTTTTATTTATTTTACCAAATATTTCCCAACACCCCTTAATGGGGTTTGAGCTGCACTGGGGAGTGTTGTGGGCCACATGTGTGACACCTCTGCTATAACAGAGCTTTGGATAAGGTGAGGGCCGAGCCCTGTGATTTCACTTAGGTAAGGAATTCTCCATGTGGAAACCCTTTCTCACAAGGCAGACTGGCATCTTCTTCAAAACTTACGTGGTCTTAGAATGAGAGGAGGGGAACCTGCAGCCTCAAGGCCACAATGCCTTCCAGGTCCCTGGGTGCAGGTCTTTGACTTGAGTCCGAATCTTACAAAACAAATCCTTTTATTAAGGGGATTTGTTCCGTGAAATTTGGATTCAGCCAAAGGGCCACACACAAAGATCCAGAGAGTGACACGAGGCCTCAAGGTCATAGGTTCCCTATCCCTGTCTTGGATAGTTGCTTAGAGCACTTGAGGGCTAAATAGCTTGGACTGGGTCACAGAGCCAGTATGCTTCAGAGATAGAACTTGAACCTAGGCCTTCCTGGATCAGAGGCCAAGTTGCTAACCCCTACACAACGCTGCCTCTCACGTAAGTATAATATGTCATTTATATGTAGTTAATGATAATAAAAATATCAATCTGATGTTGGTCCTCAAATGGACCATACTTTAAATCTAACTGGTATAAAAGCTGAGCATAGCTAGTAGTTTCTTATTTTTCAAAATACACACAACATATGTCTCTTTTCAAGGAAATCTACTTCTCAGTGTATCCTATAATATTCCCTCTAACTGAGAGTGACTTATATTTGATCCCAAATATGGTAATGTGGAAGGTGGTTTGAGCATATCAGGGATAGAGACTCACGGAAGACATGCAAACTGAACTCAGATTAAAGGCTGTGAGCAATGATGCATCTAAGGAATCTAAGATGCTACAACAAATCCTTCTCAGTAGGGGAAGGTATATCAGGAAATGCTGCTGATATAAAAAAAAATCATCAATGAAGCTAAAACACAGAGCACTATCATACAAGCCAGTATCCAATTCTGACAAACCAGAAGGCATTTATTTTTTATAAATGAAATTACTCTTTTCTCATCGACTTGCCTTGTTTCTTTGGAGGCCTTAGTTACATTAAAGACAAAGTGGAACTTGTTCTTTTAGGAATAACAAAGTTTTTACAAGTTACCAACTGCTATAGCAGCACCTATGTGAAAAATTCACTTCTGTTTAATTCAATTTAGAAAACCTTTATGCAGTTCCTACTACATCCATGCCAGATACTAAGTGCTGAGGCTACAAAGACCAAAGAAAACAGTGCCTGTCATAAAGGAGTTTATCTTTTGTTGTAGGTGAGAAGAGGTGGGTGGGAGTGGAGAATGAGGGGTTCTAAGAGGGAGAGGTAAGGCGGGGAGAGCCTAACAGGCATAGGGAGCCAGTGTATATACAGACAAAGGAGGCAGAGATGGCAAGATGTCCATAGGAAACAGCAAGTAGGTGAGTGTGTTTGAAAAAGATTATAAAGGACTTTCAATATCAGACGGGTATTTTATCCTAGAATCAGCAGGCAGCCATCAAAGCTTTTATGAACAATGAAATGACAGAGTCAGATTTGTGCCTTCAGTAAATCAACTGGACAGCTTTGCACAAGATGGAAACAAGAGGGGTTGGATTCAGGAGCCGAGTCAGGAGCCTACCCAGTAGTTCAGCTGAGAATTAAGAGTGGTAGCCATAGGAGAAGAGAGAAGGCAGCGGCAGTAAGAAGTGTTCTCTAGGAAGTGATGAGGACTCAACTGATTGGCTACTGGTACATGTTTGGGGGGAGGAAGGGTGGAGCAGTAAGAACTGAGGATGAGTCCTAGGTTTCAAACCCAGGTGCCTGGAAGAACGGTGATACATTCAACAGGAAGAGGGAACACTAAGGATTTTTAGCTGTTTTTTGGTAGGCTTAGAATACTAACAATAACATTTCTTGAATTCTGGCTTCATCACTGATATGTTATGGATGTAAGAAAAACCTAATTTACTT
>CM053587.1:3597475-3641387 GCA_028646515.1 Pseudochirops corinnae
GAGAGAGAGAGAGAGAGCTGATCTCTGAGGGGAGACTGAAGCATCCTTTTTTAAGCTTTCTTTTTTGGGGGGAGAAAGGGGGTGTGAACTTTGTTGCAACATGGCAAATATATAAGTATTTTGCATGATTTCACGTGTTTAATCAATTATCATATTGCTTGCCTTCTCAGGGGAGGAGGGAGGGCAAGGAAATAATTTAAAATTCACAAATTTTTTAAATTAATGTTAAAACTTTTTTTGCATGTAATTGGCAATATTTGATAAAATAAATATATTTTTAAAAACCAACATAAGCCTCGTTGAAGGCAGAAAGGGGTCTTTTTAGCTTGTTTGTATCCCCATCACAACACCTGCCGTTAAAAAATGCTTGTTGACCAACTACAGCAATACAATTCAATGGAACAAAGGTTTATTCAACACCTCCTTTCTGCAAACCCCTGTACTAGATGCTGTCTTCATGTCGTTTGGCCTCTGACCTTGAGGTCAGCCAGTCAATAAAGGTCACTACTTACACGTGATGAGAATTAACTTATTTTTTCACTGTTTACTGAAACTGGAAAAAAAAATCCTGTACCAAAACATATACAACTTAGTAATTGTACAAAATGTTAATTTTGCAAGACAACGGCTGGTAAGTTACATTCACCAAAATGAACACTGAACTAACCTTTCACTGTCAACCCAATGAAAAGTTCAGATAAAGTCACCGGCTGAAAATAGTCAGTCACAAGAAGCAGCTCAAACTCCACACACAGAAGGAAAGGTGAGTCTCTGATAACGGTACCAAGAAACATTCGTGGGCATCACGTGCTGCTGCAGCATCACCAAGTCCATCTCCTACATCAGACACCAGCTTTGTAAGACCAACACTTTAAACATTAGAATGGACATAATACAAAACAAGGAGTTCTTTTCCGTTTATATAAAACTTGCAGATTAAAAAAAAATACAGCATCTCTCTTCATCCCCATTAGGCTTAAATACTTTTGTGGGACCATCAAAAACTCTTGTGTCAAGTGTCCTGCAATCACCATCTTCCTGGCTACAGGAAAAAAAGTACATTCCCCCTCTGGTGCTCCTCCCTGTGGCTCCTTTGTTGGCTGGAAGGCTCACTGGTTAAGTCCTGTTCATTCTCCCTCATTAGAAATGCTACAAGAAGCAGGCCAGGACTTTCTGGATAGCAGCAAAGAACACTACTCTGTGTTGCCCAAGTTCTAGTATTTTTTCAATGTACAATTTGATTTGTATTTATTTAAGAGTTTCAATAAACTCCTAGCATCAGAGGCATTATTACAACATATACAGTTTGATACAATAGTTTACAAAAAAACTATGAGGAATTGTTTTTAGTTAAATAAATTACAATAACTTTCTTTTAAGAAAGGAAAACTGGCTTAGAAAGACTATCTTATCCCCAACAACTTGTGTTTCTCCGGCTGAGTTACACAGATAGAGGCCATGGTCCTATCCCTGATCTATGAAACACCCTAATCTAAATGACTATACTTAAAAAGGTTTGATGTTTTAAAGAGAAACATCTGTTGGAATTACTGCATTCCAAGCCTTCTTCAGTAAGTGGCTCAGAGCTTCTCCTGCATTTGCTAAAGCTTTACTTATACCGAGAGGTGTGTAACGGCCAATCTGCACCCGGACAGATCAAGTTCTAAAAAGGAACTTAACAGCCTGTATTGCATGAGGAAACACAGTGATTTTTGGTACTTCTGGCACAGACCTGTTATGTACTATGTGGAGCACGTTATTCTATAGTCTGGTAAGAAAAACACAACTTCAAAAAGCTTTTCCCTTAAAAACTTAAAAGCAGATCCCCCTTTAAGAGTTACAGCTAAATGCTGCCAAAAATGGAATTAGACCGGCACCAAATGGACTACAAAGAAAACCTTTACTCTTCTTTCTTCAAGTCCTAAGACTTGAACTTAATAATCTGCATATAAAAATCAGCTACAAGTTTTGATAACTATAATGTAATTGAACTATTACACTTTAGGCTAAAAATTGTATTTTCTACCCAGGGGGGAAAAAATCTCCCATTGATCACCATGAAATTTGCATATTTATGAACCTCACCAAAATTAAAAATTGGTTTCCCCAGCTTATTCCTCCTTTCAGAAATGAGCTGGTATTTACTAGCCGTGGTACTTCGATGCATTAATACCTAAGTTGCTGTCTTTCCGAAAAACACAAGTATGCAGAACACTAAACTGTCGTCAGAACTGGAAATAAACTTCTTGGAGAAGTAATCTTGAGCCACTGAAGCCAGGTGCCTCCCTGAACACGTCTAATTGTCCCTGTGACAAGACACTGCACGGTTGCTGTTGTCTAAAAATTCACAGATTTTCCACATTAGTCCTCTTTAACCCCCTTCCTCATGAGCATGCTCGGGTTCAGAACTTCGGTGACACTCACGCTGCTTTCTTGGTGCAGGTTCCTTGGAGATCTTGGAGGTTTACTTTTGACCTAGAACAGAAAGGACAAAAATGAGACACCAGATGCCAGTAACCAACAGATTATTCTTAATTCATTTGAACTCTGAATCCTGAATGATTAATACACTACACTGAACATGGCAGTCCCACCTGTTGTGGATCATGTGGCTCTTGACCAGGTGTCCCGCAGCCAACGCAGCCATGAGCGATAACTCCCCGGCCATAACTGTAGCACACACGATCTTTGCGAGCTGACGGGCATTTTCACCAGGGTTGTCTTGGCACGCTCCCTGAACGCCCAGCATCTACGGCCAGAGAACACATTTACCCTTACAACGATACAGAGGGTTGCTACTGGACAGGCTTACAGGGGGGGTGTCTATATAAGTCATTCCCATAGAACAAATGGCACAGAGCTGACAAGCGTTTTTCCTAGAGAGGTACACGTGGCCGTCACAGTGTGAATCCACTTGGTGGCTAGCGATACAGTCAAGAGGATTAAAACTACTCTTATTAGTTCCGCCAATCTGTCTTTAGCATTTGTTAAGTGATGACACCTCAGGAAGAAGACTGATGAGCATGGCATCGACGTGCTTGTTAGGCTTATAGGAAAAAAGGGGACAAAATAAAGTGTTCAGGTGAGCCCACTGTAATGGCAGCCAGCCAGCACGGGGACACAGGACGTCAGGGCAGCTGCTTGGGAATGTCACCAGTGCGTGCTTCTGATGCTTTCGTACCTGCAGACAGGCCTGCTGGGGCGGCAGGTTGGTTCCCCCACCAACGGTTCCTATTTCGATGGACGGCATGGTACAGCTGATGTACAGGTCTTCATTTAAGGGGCCAGTTGCTTCCATGAGAGTGATGCAATTAGAGCTGCCCACGTTCTGTGCTGCGTCCTTTAAAAGGAAAAAAAGAAAGGCAAGGCCGGGCCCGAGTTCCACGACACACACCTCCCCAAGATTCTGAGCAGTCAAACAGAACGGAAAACCAATTCAGAGACTTACCTGCCCACAAGCAATGAAGATGGCAGTTACAATATTGGCTGCATGGGCATTATAGCCTCCAATGCTCCCAGCCATGGCTGAGCCCACCAAGTTCTTGCTAATGTTAACTTCAACCAAAGCTTCTGTAGTGGTTTTTAATACCTAGAAAAGAAATAAAATGTTTTTAAATTCTCACTCGGGTTTTTACTCTTTGCCCGTTTGGTTTTTCTTGGCAGGAGAGGAGGAGAGGGAGGTGCCAGTCAAAAAGGGCACGTTTCCCAAATCTACACACAAGGCAGGGAGAACAGAATTCCAGCCCTGATGTTTCCACAGAAATCCTCAATCCATGTCATGTTTCCAAAGGCCACAGATGAGAAACTATGCATCCTGGGTATTAGTCTCCCACACATGTCAATCATCTGCGTTTGCCTTAGGTACGTACTTCTCTCACTACCTCTGCTGGAATGACAGCTTCACAAACAACAGATTTTCCTCTTCCCTCTATCCAATTTATAGCAGCAGGTTTTTTGTCTGTACAGTAGTTACCACTAATCGCTAGGATTTGCATTTCAGGAAAAATTTCATGAAGTTTTGCAAGTGCTTTCTCTGTTCCCTATAATTAAAAAAAAGACAAAACACAGACACGTTAAACCACATCCCTTTCTCCTTGGCTCACTCACACACAGGCTTGTCAGGAAGCTCTACTTACACACTTCAAGGGTCTATCATTTCACTGATGTAAGGAGTTTCCTCCATACGCAAGGTAGAGAGGGGACAGAAAGCTAGCCTTTGGGTCAGGAAACCCTGGGGTCCAAATTCCACCTTAGAGGATTATCTGCTGAGTCACAGATGGGCTGCAATCTGTTATTGGTCAAGTTCCCACAAGGATGTTCTTCACACTGATGAAATGTGTATATTTATATAGATGCCCTCCCCCCCCCCCCCACACACAAAGATCACAACCCTTCTATGAAGACTTAGCAGACTGTCTTTGAGAACTGGTGGGACTCCCAAATTCATCCCCTTGCAGTGCCTCTGCATGAGCCTTCAGAACTTACAAGGCTGCTCCCTGAACACACCATGTAGACACAGTCCTTCCTCTCCAGGCTACACCTGAAGCCTTCTGAGCCTGGAAGGATGTGCCAAAGCTTGTGTTTTGCTGTCTGGGCCTTTGAGAGCCCTCGACATCACACAAGGTTCTTTGGTATAGGACTTTGTGATGGACATTCGTGTAATTCTGACATACAACCCACCCCCATACCAAGTGAACCACCTTAGTGGAACTTCAACAATACATACGACTACTTGAACAAAATGTATTCTGCATATGAACTACAAAAAATGAATAGCTGTTTTTAGGAACTATTCTAGTAACTAAATATATGAACCCTGCAACCATCATCTGCTATGCTTAAGTCACCCTTTTTTTCTCCTGAGCAGAACAGATGTCTCCAACTCAAGTACAAAAAGTTCTCTGAGTAGCTGTGAGCACTTTGAGCTGGGGCTCTCAGCAAACACTTCAGTGGTCTGCACACAGGCCACAGATGACTCACCTGAACCCGAGAAATGAACACTGAAGACGCTTCCTTAAGTATATTAAGCTATGGCTCAGTGGCCTAACTTACCAGGCTTTCAAAAAGACAGCAAGATCCCGTTTTGTTTTTTCCCCCCATCCTAGGATTAACATTTCTTGCCTCCACACCTATTCTCAAGCTGTCCCCGTCTGCCAAAAATGTCATCTGCATTTACTGAAATCTTTGCTTTCCGTTAAGGCGTCAGCTCAGGCCATTTCCCCTCATGAATTCTTCCCTGACATCCTCTACTGGAAGGACTCATCACATTTTCATTTTGTGAAATTGTCTCATCTCTGCTATGTGACTGTAAAGTCCAAGGAGATAGTAGTTATCTTTTAATATATTTTTAACATACTTAAAATATATACTTGGTAAATTAAAGGAAAAATAATCCTTATATTGCAATTGATGCTTAAAGAGTAAACACACACACTGGTGCTTTTAAAGCCTCATGGAGATGTCATCTTTTTCCTTTCTTGCTTTGACTTCATTATGAAACAGGCAACCATGCGAAATCAGTCACTGGCCCAACCAGCACATATGTAAATGTTGAGAAAACAAAATGCTAGTCAAATAGTCTTCTTGGAAAAACAGAAACAGCAACATGCTGATAACATTCCAAACACACCTCAGAGTGTCCCTAATTGTGTTTGGATTGGAGTGTGTACTACAGATTTCTATGCCAATGATTGTACCAAGTGCTGGGGAGACAAGCACATGCTTAAAAAATTAAACAAGACCTATCTGCAAGTTTACCTTCTAATGGAGAAGCCCAGTACTTACGAAAGTACAGAAAGTTAGATATATATTTATAACAAAGTGGTTAAATACCAGACAGTTTGTAAGAAAGGGCACAGCTATTAGGACTTCATGCACAAGACGGGGCCTGTGTGGTGGTGTAAAGACAAAGACTCTGCAGTCAGTCATGAGACAGGCACATTCTCAAGATGACGTATTTGGGGGCAGTGCCTACGCTGAAGGTGTGCAACTATAAAGTGTTAACTTCAAAATCCTCTGCCCCTGTTTCTTTAAGCAGAGTTCTACCATTTAAAAATAATGAAGCACCAACACTCATACACAAAAAAAGCCAACAGAGGGTGTTGTGGGTGGCAGTTTGATGCGCCTTGCTATGTGACAGGTGCTCAGCACTGATGGCAAACACACTGGTCACATGACTCCAGAGCATACCTTTGAGATCATGTTCATTCCCATGGCGTCACCCGTCCTGGACTGGAAACGGATATAGGCATTGCGACCAGCCAGACTAATGTGAACTTTCTGAAGACGTGCAAATCTACAAATGAAATTACCAAAAGAACATTAGAGTTGAAAGAGCTTAGGACTGATTTCCATCAAACTCTCATTTATAGATGAGTCACCTGAGCCCAGAGAAACTCAAATCATTAACAAGTTGTTCTTCTGTAATCAAATGAAATCCTGTGACCGCCTCAACTGTGTCTCATGTACTCACAATATATGAACCAATGTACCAACAGGAAGCACACAAAAGTGAAAACCAAAACATACTGGTATCAACCTTGCTCCTGTTCCCAGGTATTTCCTCTTGTACAGAGATTTTATTTTCTAACTTCAATTCTCAGAACTAAAAAGCAAGCAAGCTACCCCCCTGAACAGTATAAATTCAGCCATCCCCTCCAACAGTGCTTCCTTGCCACCATTCTTGGTTATGTCAAGACCTTAAGACTTTGGTCTTGGCTATCTTGAAGACTATTAATGGCCTCCTTATTTCCAAATTTGATGTATTCTCTCTCCTACCCCACCTTCGCCATTCTGTCCTCCTTGACTTTCACAATATGACACGGCTGACTATTATACTTTTTTTAAAAATAATTCTTTATTGATATTCTTTGTTTTAATATCACCTAAATATCTCTTTGTATCACTCCCCACCCCCCACCCCCCCACCATACTCCCAGAAAACTGTCCCTTGTAACAAAGAACCAAAAACAAAAAGCAGCAAAAGCAATCAATACATCGGACAAAAAGTCTGACATTCGGTGCAATGGTCCGAGCCCTGCGGGGGACGGGTGGAGGGGAGTTTCAGCCTCTTCTTCACACCCTTTGTTTCCCTCACTGCACTCCCACCACTCGGAGGCGCTTTGCTGACTCGCTTCCTGGCTCCGTGTCCTCCTGCCTTTAAAACACAGGGGTCCTCTGAGCTCGGTCGTGGATCCCCTTCTCTTTCTTATCCTCCCTCACAGGGCACCTTCCACTGTCACCTTCATGAAGAGGCGGATGACTCTCCAGCCTCTCCCCTCAATCCCAGCACATAGTTCCAAGTGCCCATCAGCCAGCTTCACCCGGTCAAGTCAATGACGCCCTCTAACAACCCCAAACACAAGTGCCCCATCTGCCCCCTTCAAAACCGCTTTTTACTCAACATCTATTTAAGTTGACAGCATCACCATTCTTCTAGTTAATGAGGCTTGGTAATGTTTAAGTGACAGAGGAAAAAATTTAGAATTAGAGGATCATGGAAGGGGCAGAGGCAGAGAGATGAGCTGATATCCATTATCACACAGGTAATACTAGCTGAGATTTGAATCTCTCTGCCTCAGTTTCCTCATCTGTAAAACAAAGCAGCTAGACAAGATGGAAGTCTCTTCTGGCTCTGAGCTTTCCTCACAAACCACCTTCTTGTTCCCTTTCCTGGAGTCACCCAGCTTTCACAATCTTATTTTCATCTCTGACTTTCCTTCACTAATTAGTTGGAAATGCCTAAGTTAATCGTGCTGATTGATTCACTGCTCCTGGCACCTCCGGGACACAACCTTATCTTAGCTGAGGCTTTCATGCCCTCTTGTCTCGTTGGGTATAAGTCTAACTGGTCTCCCCCAATACCTCCAGTCCATCATGTATTCTGAGCTGTCAGACTCGTCTTCCTGAGCACAATTGTCATCATGTTGCTCCCCATTAAACCACTTCCATGATCCTCACAATTTTACCTATTCGGTATGGTCAAAATTCCTCAGCCACCTTTCCAAGGCCTATATTATATTATGTGTGACCTTGCGAACATCAGTTTCCTCAAACACAAAATGGAAATACTTGACTCAACTTCCAAAGACGCCAAGTGCTTGTGAACATTAAACACCCTAAAAACATCAGCTGTTATCACTGTAGCCCTCGCCTACCTTTAGAGCTGAGCACGAAATCTCGTGGGGCAGGTGCACCCCGCCCACCCCCAATGTAACTCAATTCTAAAACTCAGAATTCTCCCAGAACAAAATAATTAATGGAGCCAAAGCATCCCTATAAAGCACAATTTTTAAAAGCACGCTTGCCTACTTTCAGGGAAATGAACAGCCTTCTCTCCCCTTGTTTTCAGTTACTATTACTGAATTTATATGTGTGTCTCTGAAGCTGATTAATGTATCATACCATCTTAAGCAACTATGATGGCAGCTAATGAAAATATCTTCATCCCTGAACCCCCACCCCCGCACCCTCCCGTACTCTCTCTCTCTCCCTGTCTCTCATTCACCTGCTGGTGCTGTCAAACGCTTCCTTTACTATTTTAAAGCCTTCAGGACTTTCAAGCCAAGACTTCATACTTGCGGAGTCACACGCACTGGGAAACCGTACTACAGGTCCTCGAGTCATTCCATCTGCTAGAACACAGCTACTGGCCCCTCCACCGAGCTAAAGCAGGAAACGAGAACAGTTTATTATCATCAAAGATTCACATATTAAATAGGGAAGGAAAGGAATTCTTCTGCTTGTCCCTACACTGCCCTGCCTGTGTCGTGAGGGGCAGGTGAGGAAGTTACTTACGCAGATTGCTCTGCAGCCCCTGTTGGTACTGGCCACGAGACAGCCTTCAGTGGTGGCCATCGGGACCTGGAATTCTTTGCCATCCAGATAGAGGGGCCCCGCTACGCCAACAGGGACAGGCATGTAGCCGATAACATTCTCACAGCAAGCTCCCATCACCTAGAATGTCAGATGAAGCAATGAAGTACTAACAGGGTTGGAGGGGGACATGTTCTATTATACCACTGCTATTTCTTTTTTCAATTAAACTCTTTACATTCATTCATTTTGTTATTCTGTACATAGAACAGAAACAGAGGATTTGTACATTTATTTCTACGCATCAGAGGATCACAGATCCGGAAAGGGAAAACTACACAGGAACATCCCCTCCTGCTACAGACAAAGAACTCTGGGAAGTCCAGTATAATGACTGGCTCAAAGTCAATACAAGGAGTCAATGACACAGACAGAATTTGAACCTGCTAAGTCTCAAGCCCCCTCATTTTACAGATGAAGAAAAGGAGGCCCAAAAAAGTTAGTTAAGAGACTTGTATAAGATCCCACAAGTAATAAGCAGCAGAACCTGGGGTTAAAACCAGGTCCTGATTCCAAATTCAGTATTCTTTTCACTTGCAGAGTAAAATAAGGCACTGTAATCGAATAAGCCAAAAGTCCTCCTCATGCCTCAGATTTAGGTACTTCTTGGGCCACTGGCTTTGAATTTAAATTCTTTAAACTTCAGCAAGTAAGATAGAAAATTTAAAGATTTAAAGATCAAAATTTAAAGAGCAATCCATTAAATCAGTGACACATGCACACTTCACTGTCCAATTCCAAACCATTTTACATGTAAACTAACTCTCTAAATTTAACTACATAAGAAGAGGCTGAGAAAAAAAAGGGATTACTACAGGTGTGAGCTAACCACTCTCTTTCAACATATAATTTTTCCTGGATACTTCACATAGTTAGATGTTCATTCATGAGGGGTTTTCCTAAAGCTTGACAACTTCACATTTCCAGAAAGTATAAGATTTTCTTATGTGGTCAGACAGCCCGAATCAGTAAGGATTATCCTAGAGATCCATCGAGCTAAAATAACCAGAATGGATTTTGAAAAGGCTAAATTATCTTTGGATCAAAATTAAGTTTTCTATTTTACACATACGTGTGTGTGTGCACGTGTGTGTACAGATAGATATATCCATATATAAGCAAATATCCCCCTTTATTAAATACAGTGTATGTATGAATATATGCATACATGTAACTAGTTAACATATAACATAGATATATATACTATTTACTCAACAACTTCCATATATATTATCAGTACATATACAGAGCTGATAATCTGATCAGTTAGTATATATACCTGACACACATATGTGTACATATCACATATCCGTTATTTAATAAAGGGAAATATTTGCTGAATGTGTGTATCTGTAGATATGTATATAGCCAGATATAAAAGTGGGGGAAAGAAATACTGAGTTTTTAATGCTGTATCACAAGTCCATTAGCTGCTTATAAAAAGATTTACGTACTATTTATATTATGAAGCCCATCTAAGGAAAAACATTTTTTAAAGTTACACAGCACAGAAAATCTCTGTGAAAACTACTTACCAAAGAATAATTATAATCCCTGTATGGTAAATACTCTAACGAAGAGGGTTCAGGAAGCTTCTTGGACAGCATTTGTCGGCGAATAGACACACCTCGCTCATGGGTTTCCATCAAAGTTTCCAATTTGTAAGCCGGAATATGCTTAGCGTTGACTAATCTGATGATTTCAGCATCACTGAGGAATTTTGCACCTTTCTTTAACAAAAAAAGGACGGGCTGAAACTCCTAAGTTCCATTAAAGGACTTTCAATCTCTTCCTCCTTCCATTATTATCAACAGCAAGGCATCTGATATTGCTGTAACAAGTTCTTATGCAAGTGATAACAACATATAATGGCACATAAAAACACGAGTGAAATCTTGGCAACATCTGTCCATGGCCACATTACTACACTTGTATGCAGCTTGGCAGTGGTGTGTGTGGCTATGCTTAAAGGGCTGTGATGTCTCTGCATGTACTCCCTCCACGGAGGGACATTACAACGTAACTCAGCGGATGGGCTCTGCGAGGTACTACATCTAAAAACCCTGCTTCACTCCATGACTCCGGTGATAACTTTCTTCAAAATTAGCTAAGATGGTTTTAGGGTCAATCACCGGACCTAGCTGTTGCCAGCATGGTAGAATCTACCAAAGTTTTTGCTGGCACAGCCTTCCAGAATTTAGGGTCACCTCCACACCATGAGAAGCCTTCAAAATTCTAAAAGACTTTACTGTACAAGTATATATGTATGTTCTGGAGTTTAGACTTGATCCAAGGTGATCTAGTTAATGTTGGGTCTGGGGAGAAAGACAGAAGGAAAATGCAGAAATTTGCTACATTTCCACTAAATCAGTACTACCAAAGACAAACAGTTATTAGCACTTCAAGGGTATGGGTGATGCCCACAGGAATCATGAAGGAGAACATCAGATCTTAACAAGATTTAAAAGTTGATTTTTCTGGCTAACACCAAGACAGCCATTAAATAGAGTTGAACCTCTGACTCACAATGTAAATGAATATACTTTCATACATCATGGGCAACATACCTAGCTGAAGCACATCCATCAGGTAGGTGGCATATTTTCATCTTAACCAAAATTTATTCATGTTTTTAAAGAAAATAAGCCTAACAGCTAAACAATCAACACAGTATTCATATCATGGAAGTCATAAATCTCAAAATATGTCCCTTCACGTGAGCAAAACAGTGAAGGAAACGAATTATTCCAGATAGTTGGGAGCATACTATGAATGCATGCCAGACTGACTGGTAAAATGACCACATGTAATTTCTTTGGTCTTACTCACACTTCTAAATAACACAGCGACAGTGTGCGGCTGATTACACAGGAGGTACTCAACTATCTGACCATGGAAATCAGGAATTTCTGCCTACAACAAGGCTGGAAAATTGTAGTATTTTTTCCTTACCTCTGCACTTTCAAGAATCTGGAGACACTCTTCGTTAGGACGTGGTTCAGTGGGTAGTTCGATTTCGGGCTCACTGTTTGATGATACTGGAGGCACAGCTGAGTTACCCAAAACAAACGTAACCTTTGATGTTTCAGTTTCTGCCAATAAGGGCTTTATAACCTCAGCTGTTTAAAAATACCAGAAAAAGTCCAACAAAACTCATTTAGTTTACACCAATGAGGAACGAACAGAACTTACCAACTACTTTTAGTACTTGAGAGGATGGAGGTACACACACCTTTTCTCTCTTTGTTAAGCCCAGATTCCTCTTCCATTTCACTGAATTTCTGCTTATTTCTGGTCAGTACAGGCTCTCGTCTACAACAGGTGTCTGGAGTCTTATGAACCACCACAGGAGACGTGATGGGGTTCTTTAACGACAACGTAGACTCTGTTTCTGCCTGTTCAAAGAAGATGTACTTGACAGCCAGAAGGAGAGCTAAGCTGAGGGTGATCATCTGTTCAATGTCCATACTGATCATCCTAAATTAACAAGATTGGTGTTAATATTCGCCAGCAGTAAGTTCTAACTAACAGTGCAATATTAGAACAGCAGGGATATGATACAAACAAGGAACGCCGTGAGCTACGTGATCTGTAGCAGACTGAAAGAACTCTCAGCACGGGAAGCTACAGTCCATCTAGAATGTATTTAGGGAGTCCAAAGAAATTACTTGAAATGCGGAGAGCTTACGTGACTTGGTTGGAGTCACACAGCTAGTAGGTGTCATAGGCAGGATGTGAACCCAGGCTTTCCTGACTACAAGCCCAGGACTCTACTCAACATAAATGCTACCTCTGTGAACAAACCTAACAAAAAAAAAAAAAAGAAATATAATAATTCAGGCAAGTGTTAACTTACTTAGAAAGATAAAATTGCCAGAGAGAAACATTAGGTTCGATTCTTTTGGACACATTTTCATCCAGTCCTAAAGCAACCTTAGAATTTTCAGCGGTACTGTTCTGAGATGATGGATCTGCTATCCAGCGACTATGAGCATGAACAAGAACCAAACCTAGAGACTGAAATGGGAGAAAACATTTGTTTCAATAGTGAAATCAGCTTTATCTATGCAGCAAAGTTAAAGAAGAATTTTCTAGAGGACTAAAGCAACATTGCCAGAATGGAGGTCCCTGGAGCCCCAAATAAGGTTTTTCCAAGTACCTTTAACCAAAATGTTATACTCTCCCATTGATCTACACACTGATGGAGATTAAGTTTTCCCTATGCTCAACAAATGAATAAGCAGGAAGGTATCTGATATAATCTCTCCCCTATAAGAAGAAAATAATGGTCCTCAGACCAACGGGTCTCATCCTGGCCCCAGCTATATGCCAACTAAAAATATTTGTGCCAGCAAACTACTAACAAGGCCATAGGAACTATGAAGGATTGACAGAATGATGAAAGAAGTGACACAGAAAGAAATATTAAGATATGCAGGGAGGAGAGAAAAAGAATAGAAAGGAGAAAAAAGCAAGAAAAGGTAAGTACATGTGCGAGGAGGAGGAAAGAAAATCAGGAATGGGGCAGAAGATGAAAAGACAATGTCTGGAACATGGAAGATTTTTCTTTTGAGGGAAAAAAAACATCTTACCATAATCATCTTGACCCGCTGAGTTACAGGATTTGGTTTATTTTCTTCTTCTTCTAAAACACGGGCAAAATGACTGAGTTGCCATATTGGACGCCCTTCACGACTTTCCCGAGACAGCTGAAAAAGAAAATCATCCGGTCCCTTTGCAAAGAAAAGATTCTGTTTCTGCAGCTAACGCTCTAAGAACTCTCTGGTGGCCATCGCCCCAGCCACCGCTCTTACCTCTAGCACCAGAGACACGCAGGCTGGAAAGAAGGTCATGAACACAAAGTAATTGGCAAGGACTGACATGCAGCCGAAGCAGCACATGATCTCAAGCTGCCGAACGCCTGTTTGGAGAGAAGGGAAAAGTCTGTCTTTAGAAAGGAACTGAGGTCTCCGAGTTGTGACTTTTTTTAACTGAACCTGTGACTTCATCTGCTTTAGTCAACTCCAAGTCTTCACTCTCCCAATGCAGATCAGTGTATTTGTGGTGACTCCAAGTCAAACTAACATCACCTAAGGCTTTTGTACTTTTGTTTGTTTTGTTCAACACTTTCCAACTGTGTTAGTGTCTGGGGGAGGGTGACACGACCGGCCTCGGACACAGATTACATCGTACGGTCCAAGGCAGGATCTGATAGCAGGTCTTCTAAACTCCCAGTCCAGTCTCCATCACTATGCAACAAATGCCTCTTTTAACATTAATACATTTAAACTAAATTACATAACACACTGAAGATAAAGGCTTTCCCTGCAGTTAAAGATAAATGAAAGTTTAAGAACAAGCTTTTTCACTGAGGAACTAGCCACTCAAGTCCAAATGTCAATGTTCACAACACGGAATGAATCATTTTTATATTTACCGACTAGATTCATCAGCCCTTCCAATGACTGGCGCACAAAATCTTCTCCTTCACAACAAAAGTTATCAAACTTTCTGCCTTGGGGTCACTGAAATAAGATAATAATGTCCCACAAACATTACTTATCTAACTCTTTCTGCAAGTTACTAAAGACAAAAAACCAAGATGAAACGCAAACCTGAAAGAACAGATTGTTTTTAAAAAACCTTTACTACTGAATTTAATCAAAAGTACAGCTTAATCCCAAGGGACTGTATGACATGTACAGCACCATAAAGAGATTGTAAAATTATTATAAAAGATTATTATAAAAAGGCTTATTATCATGAAAAGTTGAATTTTAAGACACTGTATACAGTCATTTTAAAAGTCCTTCCATTTTAGTGATGTGACCAACTACAAGGAAAGTGACGCTAACTGGCCATCTCCAATTAAGAATGAAGTTGCTGCGACAAAGTGGCTTTGACACAGGATCACTGAAATCAAAGAAAAGTGCAGTTATGTGAAAAGCTTGCCTTGGCGTCCTTTACACACTAATGCGTGTGAAAAGACACTGAAATGTTAAAAAAAATACATACTGCCGATACAAAGTTTCATGAAGAATGCTTACAAATGCCCAGATCGTCATTACAGCCAAAATTCTGCATTTTTCCATTCTCTGAGTCAGTTCAACTACTCAAATACAAACTTTTGTTGCATGAAACAAAACCTCGGACAAAACGGAGCCAAATCCATTCCTAAGCTCTCACTTGGAATCTTGACCTGAATTGTGGGCAAATTGAAGAGAACGCTTTTGGTGCTGCAACTTAAGGATCATGCACAACCCATTCTCACCAAAGTGAATGTAACAAAATGAGGCAATTTTTCTCGTCCTGAGCCCGTCTTTCTGCACCACTTCATCACTGCCACATAATGCCACCAATGCCTTACTTACTTCTCAAAGAAAGCAATGCATTCACTCTTTTTCACCTTTAAATTACAAAACCCTGCTGGTTCTGACTTCCACATCTTAAAATTCTGTCCCATCCTCTCCACCCCTCTCTTTAAAGTCCTGATCAGGCTGTTTGGAAACAAGTACTTTCTCTTTCCTTCTCAGCCTCACTCTCCCTTCCAATAAGTTCAAAATGCCCATTACTTCCCTCGCCCAGTGCTTTGATCACACAACTTCCACTCTCACACTAGCCACCCACCGGCTTCTCCATCAAATTCCAAATACGTGATCTTTGGTTTCATGGCACTCAACTGTCCCAGATTACTGAATCTCACTCCCTATCACTTCTCAATGTTTACCTTTCATTTCCTTCTCTACAAGCAAATAAGTCTTCCTAGGCCTTTCAAGGCCTTTCTAACTGAACAAAATCCACTCAGACACCTTTTCTGCTGGGACAGAAAATTATTGTGGTCAACAGATATCTGCTGAATGAATAACAGCCAGCGTTCACACAAGTAGTAGGCAAAAGAAGAAAAGAAACTAAAACTTAATATTAGTGAATTTCAGTCAATGAATATTAAGTAACCATAATGGTTCTGTTTTCTGAAGATAATAGAGAAATCTTTAAGGCTAAGGTGGAATCATTTCCTTTCCACTAGATTAGTAGTTAGCTAAGTGGGAGAGAGAAATTCAGGTCCAGTGACATCGGATCAGAAATTTAAAAAGCAGAATCTTGAAAAATTTTAAAGATCAGATTCTTTCATTCTCATTGAATAGCATCAAAAATCCAACCTTAGGGGCAGCTAGGTGGTGCAGTGAATACAGCACCGGCTCTGGAGTCAGGAGGACCTGAGTTCAAATCCAGCCTCAGACACTTAACATTTACTAGCCAGGTGACCTTGAGCAAGTCACTTAACCCCAACTGCCCTGCCCTCCCCCCTCCAAAAAGAAAAAAAAATCCAACCCTAGAGATATTTATCCTTAGTATAAGATAGATAGCTACTATCCAAACTTAACTACATATACCAGCTTATCAGTCAGTTCAACATGCAAGACAAGAACTTAAGCCGACAAATGATTCTCCAATCAATCCCAGTGTTCTCAGGCTGGAGTGTGGTAGGAAGCTAACTTACTTGGCTAGCCAATGGTTACAGTAATACATGAAGGAAAAGGGAGAAGAAAGCAGATAACTACTAAAAATGATCAATTCTAAGGCATGTAATTCTCCATGAGGACAAATGAACAAGAGCTCATCACAAGTAAACTCTGCAGAACCAATCCTTAAATCGGTCTAGTCCCATTTCCTATCAGAATGAACAAATATTTACTAAACATCCATTGCTTTCAAGACATGCTGATAATCAGTCAAATTCTAGATGTTACACCTCGGACAGGGACTAGAATTCGGCCACACTAAAGCCAAGAACTTAACTTATTCCATATAGGTTTATTCTATTGAGAGAACTACTCACCGGACATGGTACCAACACCAATCACAAGACATTCAACAAGGGCATCAAGTGTGAAAGTTGGGCCTAAGATTGCCATTCCACGCGCAATGTTTTCTCTTACTTCATCCTACAACACAAAACACACCAGGAACGTTGGCTAGAGGCAAAAGAAGTGGACGTTTTAAATGTTACACAGGCACCACCAACAACAAAAATCTAAACCTAATCTTACATTTCACTGCTTCTAGAAAAAGAAGAGTCACCACGAACTCATGGAACCCTGCAAGGCTGCCAAAATTACAAATCAAGATGCTGGGTGGAGGAGGGAAAGACAGACGCTGCTTTCCCTTCCATTGAACAAAGCCAAAGTAACATAGTTCTGAGTGTAACCCTCCTACTAAAGGTGCATTAATGCCTTGAGTCAAAGGTTCATTTTTTTTACCTTTGTAGCAGCAGAGAGTAATGGTAAGGAAATGGGAGGTGACAATGTAACACAGGCAGCTTTACATTTTCTCCATCAGTACTAAGACGTGATTTACAATTGTATACTTGAGACATCATATTCATTTTTATAATAAAACCAGAATCATACCCCTGTCAAAATACCAAGAGAGACTGTGTATCTCTTATCAACCACATACATAAATCACACCAGAACTAAATTTTGGGAGAGTAAATAGTTTCTCCTTCAGTCTTGTTATTTTTTAAGCAAATCAAAGTTTTTTTAGGTTGATATACAAAGGTTTAAAATGTCAGATTATGGGGCAGTTAAGTGGTGCAGTGAATAGAGCACCAGCCCTGGAGTCAGAGGACCTGAGTTCAAATACAGCCTCAGACACTTAATACTTACTAGCCGTGTGACCCTGGGCAAGTCACTTAACCCCAACTGTCCTACCTTTCCCCCTCCAAAAAAAATAAGGCAAAAAAAATTTACTAAAAAAAAGGTCAGATTACTGGAAGTCACTGGTATATCTAATATGCTAGACTTCGGACAGGAAAGAATGAAGTAACTTGGAAACGAATCAACCCCATAAAGGGGTTCCTCTCAATAAGCTGTTCTAAGATTCCAAATTCATTATGAGAAAGTAGAAGATTCCAAATTATAGTAAATTCTGAGTTATGATATCTGTGATCTGACTATAAAAAGTAATCAGAGTGATTTTACCAGCTACACCCCCCCCCTGAAATCAATCTCTGGATTCCCAGAGTAGCAATTGTTACTTGTCACAATTCCCAAATTTCAAGCTACTATTCCTTTCACAGAGAAGCACCATGCTAGAGAGCAGTGGTTCTCAACCTTCCTAATGCCACGACCCTTTAATACCCATATGTGGGCGTATCTGCATGTGGGCAAACCCGCCTGGAGATGGATAGAGGGGCGGTGTCTCAGTTCCTAAGACCACTGGAAATATGTGTTTTCCAATGGCCTTAGGTGACCCCTGTGATCCCTGTGAAAGGGTTGTTCGACCCGCAGGTTGAGAACCGTTGCTATAGAGAATACTAAGTTGGCTATGGGATCAGGAAAACCTGGGTTCGTGCCCCGCCTGACACACACCGGCTGTTACCCTAGACAAGGCATGCGGAGCCTACGAAGCACAAGAGTTGGTGTTGATCCATGGGAGCTGTCTGGGCCTCTCTAACCATGGACATCACCGAGCCACCGCAGAAGCTCTTTCACTCAGGGGCTCTACTGTCCAGACTGTTAATTCACACGCTAAACCAAGAGTCCTAACCCATGCTCTGTGCCCCTAGGTGGCACTTACCTGTGAGTTAGAACTGAGGGCAAACTTTGCTAACGCACTGGCTCGGGAAAGGTCAATCAAGAGCAGAAAAAAGGGCAGAGCTTCACTGAAAAACAAGATGATTGGAAATATCAAAAAACTCGCTGAAACAGATTTTTGTAAAGACACTGTATCACGGGCACACACGCTTCTAGAGTGTGAGAGTCATGCCCTACTTCCTTCTCGGCCCCTGCTTCCATCGATGGCATCTATGTGTGCCCACCCAGCCACACGCGACTGCCGCTAGGTTCGGAGATTGCTGTCTGGAAGTTCCATCGTCCGGATCTTGGGACAGTTATGGCAAACAAAATGCATTTTAAAATGTTAACTTATGTTTAGATACAGAGTGTGTTTAAGGTATTAAATACTCACTTCAGCCCAGTCAGCTCTTTATCTAAGAAATGAATAACAACTGTGCTGAAGACAAAGCTTGAGAAGATGGTAAAAAGGCCGGCGATGCCTAAAAGAAAAAATGACAAATCCAATTAAAGTGACAGATCTTAAAAAATCAGATCCCCTAAACTTAGTTGTGTATTATATGCAACAATTCACTAACCAATCTAAGTTTAAACCTTAAGTACAGCGTCTGTGTGCGAGACACCGTGCTAGGCACTGGGGACACAAAGACAAAAATGATACAGTGTCTCACCTCAAAGACATTCTATGTTTTACTGAAAGGCCTAATGTATACAGGTCAGTAAATACAAAGTACATACAGAGCAACACAAAAATAATTTCATCAGGAGGGGAGAGGGCAAGTAGGAGAGGCTTTGGGGAGGAGCTCGAGCCTCAGGTGGGTTTTGAATCCATCCAAGCTGCACTCTCAGAGGTAGAGGTGATGACAGAGGTGTGAGAGGGTACCCACTCGTGCAAAGACACAGAGGCAGAAGCTGGAATCTTGTGTAGGGGAAGGCTAACTGAGAGGCAGGAAAGTGGAGGAAAAGGGTGATTATGAATGAAGTCTGGAAAGGTAGTGGAGAGACAGACTCAGAGGGGGCTTTAAATGCTTGGCTAGGGAGTCTGCATTTTGTAACATAAGCAGAAGGGAGTGACTGAAAAGCAGGAGAGTGATGTGGTCAGATCTGTGTTTCTCTGACCACTGTGCGGAGGATGTTTTGGAGAGGAAGAGACTGGAAACCAACCAATTAGGAAGATCCCGCCATATAGTCCAGGCAATGAATGATTATGTGAATGGAGAAAGTAGGAACAGTGCAAGAAATGCTGTGGAGCTATAATTACAAGTTGTATTGGGAGTGTGAGGGACAAGGAAGTGTCAAGGATCACGCCCCAGGTTGTTAACCTGTGACTGAAAGATGATGGAGCATTCAACCAAAATGTAGAAACCTAATGGAAACTCCAGTGATAGCCAGCAAGTGACTGATAATGTGAGACTGGAGCTAACGAGTGGGATTAGGCAGAGAAAGAGAGATCTGGAAGTCACCTGCACAGAGATAATCACTGAGCCCAGGGACGCTGCTATCAAAGGAGAGTTCAGAGAAGAAAGAATGCCCAGGACAAAGTCTTGGGGGACACCCATATTTCACAGGAGGGAAGAATGAGAGGAGTAATCAGAAAAAACAACTGAGGCCGAGTAGTGTGAAGGAGGCCAAAGGAGGCGAGCGTTGGGGTCTAAAAAGTGTCAGAAGCTACAAAGGGAGGGTTGGGGTTGCAATTTTTCCAGGTATCAAGAAACATCTTTGGCTCATTCCAATGAAGAAAAGGAAAACAGCAAACATTTCTCTTCTGTGCAGGCAAAATACACACGTAACGTGGAGCTGGAGCGAGAGGCTATATACACCTACACGGTACAGGACAGAAGAAAGTGTGACAGGGTCTGACGACGTGTGAGGAAAAAGAAGCTAATAACAAAAACAGATTACCCAAAATATATTTGGATCCCAGCTGCCTTAGATTCTGGAACTGGAAGTAAATATAAAGGATCGCTATGCATCGGGTGATTGTCAGAATGATGATATCGCTGCTTAAAACATCCTGGAATGGGAGCAGAGAAAAAAGGAAAATACGCGTTGTTTTTAAAAAGAGTCCAAAAGGGTCATTTTTACGCCTCTCTATTCTGCACATGAGCATGATCAAGTGAATACAGCAAGTTTCCAAAACATAAAAAATTACACAAAGAGTCAGTTTAAGAAAGGTCTGTTGTGTGTACTTCAATCAGTTAGGTTTGATAACAGCGCAGTCATTTGTTACTGCTGGGCATCACAAGTCACTCTGCTACAGAAACCAAACAATGCATTCTCCAGAAAACAGTTCTTCTTTCCTTATACTTGAGAAAATGTCAACTCCACTCAAATGTTCCCTACTTCCAGAGTATCAATATAAAGGACTGTTCCTAATAAATGCATGTGTCCAATAGTGAATGTGAGCCACCACGTAGAGTGGAAAGAAAGTGCCTTGGGGTGAGGAAGACTGGCTCAAGGCCTGCCCTCAACACAAACTACCTGTGGGACCAAGGGAAAATCACTGCACCTTTCAAGGACTCAGGTAATTTTCTCTGACTATAAACTGTCTATTTGCATTAATGGAAATGAGGAATTACCATATCAGTAATTCCCTAAACTAAACAGTCCAGGACTTTAAGTCTACATTTTTAAAAATACTAAAACTATTGTATTCATTATATCTTGACACTGTTACTAAACTATTAAACAAAAACCCATTAGACGATATGTTTTTATATCTCAAAAATAAAAGCATCAAAATGTATTTAACTTACTTCTTCAAACTTTGGACATTCATAATTCCAGCCACAAATTTTGTCATTGCCAGTAAACATGTTCATGGACATCATGCAGATGGTAAGAGTCACAGTCCCCACTATGACTTCCCAAGGGTGGGATGCCACAAAGAGGCCGTGCATGCGGAAGAGTCTTGACAACATTGTAGCCCCTGAGTCCTTTGATCCTGGAAGACAATGAATGAGGATTCAGTTGATTTTTCATTGCTATCGTGGAAAGATGCATTTGGAAGATACAAGTCCTAACTGTCCTGTGTTTAGTATGGCATGGAATCTTGTACATGTACGAGTAATAAAATATTACCTGACAGTATTACTGACTGACACAGAGTATACAAATCAAAAAGAATAACTTCTATCTGGCACACTTCTCTATCCATGCATACAATTCTTGTCATGTTTCTCTGAATGTCATTTGTGCCATTTCTTAGAGCGTAACAACATGCCATTACATTCATTTAGCATCATTTGTCCAGACCACTGTTTACAGACTCACAGAAATTAAGAGCTAGACAAGACCCTATAAATCTAGTCCCTACTAGACTCTACTATACTCAGTCTAACACCCTCATTTTAAAGATGAAAAAACCAAAGCTTCCTCAATAAAGTTAAGTCTTTTGTTCAAACTACATAAATTCTTTACAAGCAGTTACTGTAGCATGAAGAAGTAGGATAAAAACATGTGTGGCCGTATTATGTGTCCACACAATTCATAATCCCCAAGAAGCTTTATAGATTCGCTCCCCCCCCCCTTCATGTCTTGGCTGAATCTCGCACAGGTGATTTCTCCAAGGTACAGGGAGATTTTCTAATGAAAACTATCGGAAGCAGCCACCCAGCTAAACTCACGTTTCATGTGGAATTTAAGAATTACCTTAAAACTGAAAAAGGCTCAGCATGATGATATGTACAAGTCAGGAATATCAAAGACTGGCTAAATTTAGGACTTGTAATCTTATGAGTCAAAATTTTCTATGCTAAAATGAACATTTATTATGAGCATATTAATCATACATGAGAATCATGAGAAAACTAACGTTGAAAAGTTAAGGGGGGGAATAAACTATCATGCCATTAGGCTCACTGTCGCTGTTCCGAAGAGAAGGTAAAACAGTGACATCTGTAGCCGCAAACAGAACTATAAGGAAAAGTGAAACAATGGCAGAATGTCCCAGCAGATAAATAAACAGTTTTCCATGAATAAAAAAGAAAACAGCTGAATAAAAGAGGCAGTTTCCTAGAGAATTTTGTCAGCAACTTAGAGATGGTTAAAATTTAAAAAAAAAGTCACTTGGATCAAAAATATACAATTGCTCTCCATTTAAAGGCTGGCAGTGATTCACAGACTCAGTAACACTATTACAATTCTCCAACAAGTTAAAGAATTAAAAAGACAACGTATCTGCCACAGCCAGCTTAGCTGAGGGGATGGAAAGCAGGCCCCACAAGCCGGAGTTCAAGCCCTACCTTTGACCCACGCTGCCTCTGTTTACCGTGGGCAAGTTATTTCAACCCCCAAGGCCCTAGCAACTCTAATAAAATTCACCAGGAGCTCTTGATACCAACAAAATCACAGACCCAAAACAACAAAAATACTGCTATGAAGATCTAATCCAGCACCAAGCGACAAAGACCATCTAAAATCACTGAACACAACGCGCATTACCTGACAGCTCACAAACAAGGATATGGATTAAGGACACACACACTTCATAATGCAAAGGGAAAGCACGTGTAACGAAGCTTTCGCAGGATTCAGAGTATTTTGCCGTACCCTTCCTTATCTGAATCTGAGTACTTTCATCTACAGCAGAAGCGTCCCACTAGGGGCAGCTGGATGGCAGCCAACAGAACACTGGCCCTGGAGCGGGAGGAGCTGACACTTGACACTGACTAGATGTACAACCTTGGGCAAGTCACTTACCCCCAAGTGCCTTGCCTTCCCCCCTCCAAAAAAAAGGGTCAAACTACTGCCCCAAAACGGGTTCCTCCAGCTGGAACCAGTGAAAAACGTTTAACAGAATAAATTAAAATACAACAGGCAATATGAGGCCCTCTGTTTCTATTTCAGTTTGAAACCACTAGTATATCTTATCCAATGAAACACAGCACTTGAGCCCACATTAATTTCTGACATTCTAGAGAACTTAGGGTTTACATCATATGCTATCAATGCTAAGAAAGGCACCTTTAAAAATTGTTTGCTCATAGTTCTTTCCCTGAACTTTTAAGTAACAGATTCTAATAACCTACTATAATATAGGTATAATTTTTCTACAATTTAAACCCTAAAAATGATACCATTTGTTTTCATGACTGAAAAGCATTTGTTAAACACTTTGTCTACACATTGATGCTGGGAAAGACACCTTATCAGTTAGATTTAGAAATTTATAATCTATTCAGTGAATAGGACCTAAGAGAAATGTGTTGAAAAGGAAGTTGAAAACTTCCTTTTCAATTCTGGACCAACTTATAATATAGTGTGCTATGAGATTCCTAAGTATCCAAGTTCCTTTGTATTTGCAATCATATATTGGGGGATCTAGTCTAATGTAGCACCTTATATGAATATTCTTTGAAGTAAATTAACCTATTTTTTTTCTAAGTTGGCATATCAAAATGATTCCCAGTCCTCAGGGCAAAAAGTTATAATCTATAATTAGCTCAACTACAAGCTGAATTGAAAGCAGCAGAGAATATTCATCTGATGCCACACTTTCTGTAGTATTCTCAAGACATACTCATTACAGAGAAAATTTCCAGGGAGCCTCCCAAAATGGAAAAAGGTTTTCAATCCCTCACAACTCTGCAATACTGTCTTCTCTGGCTAGAATCTTTGTAACATTTAGGAAAAAAAAAAAACTGATCTGGCCCACACTCTGTTCTCTCCGTTCCTTCTCCGGGAACCCTATAGAACACTTAATATAAATACTGTAACCCGATTTATTCAGGAGTGTTAAAACACAGTAATGGAAAACCACCTTTTTGGCTCACATTTCTCACAAGCAACTACTGTTTCCCTGTTATTAATACTACTAATGCATTTACATGCCAACAAATTAATCTTCAAACTTAAAATAAATCTGCTCTACAAAACTACAGAAAAATAGCATCAACCAAACTCAGAGGAGAGATTTTACTAAACAGACAGCATGTACCTTGGTTTATTCATTCAGAAGGATCGGCTTTGAAACATGGTTTTTCAATGGCATAAAACTGTTATTTTCCCCTAAAGTTCGAAGTTGCAGTTCGAAAAGCACTTGGGTCAAAATTGATTCTTCCATCTCTTACCTCCCATAGCGTTTATTACCAAACATTTAAATTCAATAGACTTCCACTAAACACCTACATAAAGCTTACATACACATTCTTGGTAAAGAGCTTTACATGATAAGAAAAGCAGAATGGGCACGCTGAACAGACTGCTGCCTTCGGCATCAGGAAGGTCTGGGTTCAAGCGTTCCTTTCCCGAGGACTATTTTCAGTTTGTGACCCACTCCAACAGCCCCAATCTCCCCTCTGGCTTTCCATCCCTTTCCTCCTCAATCCTCATCCTCCCAAAACTCCTACTGATGACAAAGGACTGTTAGCAGGTCGTGGGGTGACAAGGACCAAAAGGACGGTCCTCGCCATCCCGCGAGTCCCGCACGGCCTGCTCCGATCACTGGTGTGCGCCCCGTCTGCTAGGGGAAAAGGAGGGCTGCGCTTCAGCATCGCTCGTCATCTAACACACGCCGCACAGCCGTACCGACTCGGTAAGCATCGGACGCACCGCACGGGGTGAGCCCCAAGCGCCTCTGTCAGTCCGGGTAACAGGGACTGGTCATTGGCGGGGACTGCCCATCTGGGAGCACGGAGAGAAAGAAGGGGGGACGTTGCTCCCGTCCTTTCAGCCCATGACGCCATCGCCTCGGGGCGGCTGCGGTCACCCGTCCTGGGCTTCCTTCACGGTCAGCATGAAGACCGGCGGCCGTGACTCGGGCCGGAATGGACGGTTAATTTCAGAACCAGGACTCCCATCAATTGCACTGACACGTGATCCCCGCTGAGAGCCGCGCCGCCCAGGCCTCCAGCTCTCACACCGGCCACGCCGGCTCCGCACTGGGGACACAGACCCAGGGCCGAGCCTTCCTCCAGGACGCGACCCCGGCGGACGGCGCTTCTACAAGAACCTTCCTCCGCTCCCCGGCCCCCTCCAACCCCCACCCCCCACCCCGCCACAGCCTAAGCAATTACAGGAAATCTACAGGAGCAGAGCCGCGGATCCGCGGCGGACGGCCCAGCCTACCCCGCCCCGCCATCTCCCCACGGGGTCCCGGGCAGGCCCCCCACGCACCTTCCCGGATGCGCTTCAAGTCACGGGCCCCTTCCGAAGGGGTGGGCGGCGCGGGCTCGCCCGGTGAGGCGGGCAGGCGCGGCTGCGGGGACACAGGGCGTGACCGCTCCTCAGCCCCCCCACGCACAGCCCCCGCCCCGACCCTCTTTACGCAGCTCCCTCCGCGCTCCTCTCCGCCCGCGGCTGCCCCGAAGCCAGGGAAGCCCCCTCCTCAGCGCCGCGGGGAGCCCCAAAGCGCTTCTCGCGGCAGAGGAGGAGAAAAGGGCAGAGACGGGCGCCACTGAGCGCTCGGACAGGGACCCTCGGCGCACGCCCCCACCGCGTGAGCTCCAGCGGTTGGAACAGCCCGCCGGGGCCGGGCCGAGGCCTCAAGGACGGAGGGCGGCTCCCTCCGCGTCCTCGGGGTCCCTCGGGTCGGCACCGGCAGACCCAGCGCCTCCCGGGCTCCGCCGAGGCGTCTGAGCGCGGCCGTGGCGCGAACCCCGACCTCCACCCGCCCCTCCTCCGTCCATACCCCCCACCCCCTCGAGCCCGGGCAGGCTCCCTTCCCCACCTGGCCGCCGCCCTGGAAAGCCTCCGGGACCCCGGGCTCGGGCGTTCGGACAGCAGCCTCCTTTCAACGGAGACGCGGGGCGGAAGGAAGCACCAGCTTACGCACGCATGGAGCCGGAGAGAGCGCGGCCAATCAGCGAGGATCGTCCGATCGCTCAGCCAATCACAGGGCCGCCTGCCGGCCTGCCGGCCTTACCTCACCGACGGTCGCCTTAACAACCGCCCACAGCCCTGAATCGGCTCCGAGCAGGGAAACGCACCATCTCTCACCATGGCTCGCCAACCAATGAGGAGCCTGGCTCCCGGAGCCACCGCAGCCCATTGGCCAGCGGGCCCTGGGGGTGCAGGCACCAAAGCGGCCCGGTATAAAGGGATGAAGGACGTGAAGGGTGAGGTGGGGCGGAGAGGGGCGGGGCTTGCGGAGGTGAGGATGGGGACGGGGATGGCGACGGGGACGGGGCAGGGGACGGGGCAGGGGCCGGGGCCGGGGCCGGGGCATGGTGACTGTGACGTAGCGTCATTTCAGGCCTGGGGTGTGGAGATGCAGGTGGGGGAGGAGGAAAGGCTTGTGTGGCCGAGCCGGTGAAGGGAACCTGAAGGGCCCGGGAGGGATGGAGGAAGAGAGGAGGGAAGCGGGGGTCCGAGCATCGGAGGGAGTCCCAGAGACGAGCGGAAAGCCAGCTTCTTGGCTTAAGGACACCTGGGGACAGTGAGCATCTGTCACAGTGCTCAGACTGAACCAGTTGAGCCGCGAGGAACCGGAGGGTCCTCGGAGAGCCGGCCCCGTGTGACCGAGCCCTGGGAGAACAGAGCGGGCTGTGTGTGAGAGACTAGGAGACTAGGGGCCGAACATTGGGGTTCTCTCTTCCTGCGTGAGAGAGCTCAGGTCGGAGCCCCGAGGGATGTTAAGAGTGAAGCAGCAGGTCAGCAGAGTAGGGCACAGCCCGCATTTGTGCATTGCAGGTAACTACCGGTGTCTGCAGCTCCTCGCAGAACTGCCGCGGCTGCGGCTACTTAGCATTTATTCGGCCTCAGTCATCCCGAACTTAGCGGGTGGGAAAGAGAATTCTGCCCGCTCCCTCCTTCTACCTGCTCCTCAGCTTTTCTTTGTACTGAAGGCACCACCACTGCCCAGTCCCTGGGGTTCCCACACCTTGGAGAGTCGTCCGAGACCCTGTCCTCTCCCTTATTCTCAATATACAGTCACTTTCTGGTCTTGTGTATTCTTGAGGAGCTCTTTGAGGGCAGAGACTGTCTCAGTAGCCCATAACAGACACTTAATAAATGATTGAGTGATTCTACCTCTATCAAATTTTAAAAATTTTAAAAATCCCTTCATTCTGCAACCACTCTGGTTCAGGCCCTTCATCATGTCTGGGCGGGATTAGTTTAATAGCTTCATAATTAGTTCCCCCTCCTGTGTCTCCTCTCTCGATTTGAGAGATAGTATGCTATCATATGGTGTACTAGACTTGGAGTCAGAAAGATCCAGGGTTCAGCATCCTATCACAGACATTTGATTGCTGTGTGACCCTAGGCAAGTCACTTAACTTTTCTGTCCTACAGTTTCCCTAGTGTAATATGAAGAGGTGGGAGACAGTGGCCTCTCAGGCAGGGCCCTTCTAGGTCTAAAACTGTGATCCTGTAATTCCAATCCTTCCTCCACACGGCTACCAAATTGATATTCCTTAAACGTAGCCCAGCCACATCATTTCCCTGTTCAGGGAACTCCAGTAGGCTCCCAGTTTACTGTGGAATAAAATATACCCCATCGTACCCTTCCAGTATGATTACACTTTACTTTCCTTCGGAGCCTCCATGTCTGAGCCCCACTGGTCTACTTGCTGTTCCCGATACACAGCATTCCATCCCCCTTCTCTGTGACTTGACTCAGAGCTATCCTGTATGGCTGGAATGTCCTCCCTCTCACCTGGGCCTACGGAAAGCCTCTCCTGTACCCCTGTTCCCAATTGCTGGTGTTTTTTCCCTACTCCCACCTTCCCACTGGAAATTACCTTGATTTACTGTGTAGATATTTTGCATTTAGTTATCTGTTTTTACATCCTACCTCCTCTCCTGTCCCACCACCAATAGAATGTGATCTCTGGGATCAGGGACCGTCTTTGTCTCTGTGCCCTCCCCTCACAGCACAGGGTTTAGCACCTAGCAAAAATTTATGAAATATTTCTCAAATGAATGAAACTACTGTATATGTGTATTTTTTTAAAAGCCCATATAAAAACTAGCATATTTGAGAGGTAGTAGAATAGAGTGAAAAAGCGCCTTCTCTGGGGAGTCTGGTTGGAGACTGGAATGCTGGCCCTGGCCCCACTGCTCTGTTGGGGTCCAAGTCAGCCGCCGTGGGCCCCAGGCTCTTTGTCTCTCGGATTCTGGGAGTGAGCTCATTGGAACGTCCAGCTCAAAAATAGTGTAACTCCTGGTGGACGTGGATGTGACCTCAGAGGAAATTATCTGGGCTTCTCACTTTGTTTTTTTCCCTCCATTTGGAATTCAATACCACATGTGCCTTGATTTACTTGGTTTGTTAAAAGTGTGTCTACTGACCTAAAAGCCTCAGGACATCCAAGGAATGAGCGACGCTGAATTTCCTCCTTAATCTGCCGTTAAGTACAATTGCTGTCCTGCCTTTACTGGTCTTATTTCTTGACGTGGTTCTTGGTCAGATTGTTCATTTTGCTGTGATCAGACAATGCCGGCTCTTAATTCTTAGTATGCATCATAGAACCCCGCAAATATTTTGATGTTGCTTTGCAGCAGTTATTTTCATATGAATTTGAATATTTCCTTACCCACAGATACCAGCCTCCACCCTTGCCCAATTTTCTCTACCTCTTGCTAACCTGTAAAAAATACCCTCTATTTGCTTTGAGTGTGGTCTAACAGAAAGTCGGTGAGTTTTCTTATGTTCGGAGAAGCAGTGCGGTCTGGGAAGAACCCTGGACTGAGAGAAGACCAGGCTCCAGGGCCAGTTCTGCTACTTGCCAGCTAACTGCATGAGCCGGGGCAAATCATTTCCCTTTGCATACATAGATTGCTCTCTATGCGTTTAATTTATACTCTTACCTTCTCTACCTATTTTCTTATCCATAAAAGGGTAGGAATACATGATCTTTCAAGAAGCTCCCAGCTCTAAATCCTAGCTTTCAGGAGATGTTGAATATTTCCTTTTCCCTTTATCTTAATCTTTTGAAAACTTCTGGGTAGATTTTGACTAAGTAAATGGAAATTTTGTGGATGATACCAGGGAGGGATTAGGATCAGGATTAGGGATTAGTAAAAAGAATGGTAGATTTAGACTCAAAGGATGTAGATTCAAGTCTCTGCCCTCCTCCTTAAGTGTGAATTTGGGTGAGTCGCTTAAGGGCTCCAGTTCTTGGTTTCTTAAAATTGAAGGGGTGGGGTTCAGTGACCTCTGAAGTAATAGCTCTAAATCTATGATTCTATGAGGTCATATATATGTAGGAGAAGAAACGATAACTTGATTACACCAAAAAGGTAGACCAGAGAGTTTGGCAGAGCAATTGGGGGGCAAGTTGGAAGAGGGTCTTGAGTCAGCAACACAAAGGAAATTTCATGTGGACTAAAATTTCAATTACTCAGAACCCAACTTGGTTGGGTATAGAGGGATGCAATGTAAACTAGCACCTGATTACTATTGAATAAATTCAGTATTTTAAAGGATTTACCATCCACATGGGAAATTCCGTGCTAGGCATGGCTTAAGTGAAGCTCTGATGTTACTGCTTCCAACAGTGCAGATTGCAACCCATCCTTTCATCCTGTGAGATTGTCATCTGTATAAATCCTCCAGGTGGAGTCCACTGAATGTACTGGTGGCCTTTCTTTAGAGCTCTTGACATTGAATAGATACACATATCGATGGAGCATTAGGTTGTTCATAGGTCAGTTCTCCAGTACATGCATGACTAGTCCACCTCCTTTTCAGGTCTTACTGTTCCCTGATGACATCCTGTAAACAGTTTTTCCTACCCAATTCTTCATTAGTAATATTCTATGCCCCTCTACAATACCCTTGGGTGATCTGCAAATTTAATGATTTAGAGACTTCAGTGTTCCATGTCTTAGGAAATATAAGGACGCTGATGTTAAAAAAGAGAGGGCTTTTGTTTGGGGGGGGAAGGAAAACTTAAGAGTCTTAAAAGTGTTGTACAATTTCCCAGAGGCAATCCATTCCACCTCATTTCTCCTTTTCAATTCTGGATCCAAATACAAAGATGAAATCAGATATGATTCTATTCTTCAGAAGATGACAATCTAACAGGGGATGTAATTTGCAAACACAACCTCAAGAGAATTAGGATGGGATAAGTGCTTTGGAAAGAACCAAAGTGCTAGGAGAGTTTTTTTTTTTGGGGGGGGGTCACTTCTCTTTTGGGTAGATAAGAGAAGATTTTTCTAGCAGAAATAGCCTATAAACTGGGCACTGATAGAAGAGAACTGTTTCAAGAGGTAGGAGAGATGTGTGTGAGGTGGAGGTGGGAGTGTCCCTCTTTCGTGCACAGGGGAGATGTATACAGAGACAGACAGGTAGAGGAGGTATGTCAAGGGGACCAGGGATAGTGTGCTATGTATAAGGCTAGAAAGTTAGGTGGAAGAGCTTTCTTCTGAACAATGAAAGGTGACTATTTTTCCAAGTATCTCAGCCCTACCTTTTGAAGTTGACAGTCTTCAAGCTTGTAGGACTCGTTCCAGCATTTGCACCAGCTATATTATTAACAAGAGGCATAAACCCTATTTATGTCATTTAGTGGCTTAAATCTGATGTGAACCTACAACCAGAGCTGCTTAGTAATCTTTAGGCAATGTGAATCAATGAACAGCCCTAATGGAAAATGATAGTCTCTGCTCTTCTCTATAGCAAAAATCCATATCCTTTTTGGCTGGGAGTTTTTTGTTTTCAATAAACCTTCCTCTACCTCCTATTCAATATGAAAGGAAACAAATTCTAGAGTTGAGAATACACATGCACAAAATAAACCAAAGGGGTGAATTTTCTTCTCCATAGGCTCACCAAGATCAAGAGTTTCTCTAATGTTTCAATAGGATAATAAGTTATTGCCAAATGTTGCTGGCACTACCTTACCAAGCTTTTCTCATCCCCCGCTTTGAGAAATCCTGCTCTAGAGGGTCCTTATGCAATTCTCCAGGGAGGTATATCTTGGTACAGTAAAAACCAAGGGACATGCCCAGGTTACCTGAGGCATCTCACAGCACAGGGATGTATGCCATGGACTTTTTCAGGATATGTCCTTCCTTCAGCAATAAGATGAGCTCTATTGTAGTAGAGAACCTAGGAACCCATCGATTCAGACTGGGCTGAAGGTGGGGGGGAAGCAAGAAATGGGACCATGGAATCATAGACTTAAGAGTTGGAAGGTCTCCACTCTGACACTGTGGTCCAACCTATTCCTTTTATAGGCGAGGAAAACAAGGCAAAGGAAGCTTGAATGACTTACCCACAGTTAGATAAGTTATAAGTCGTAGAGTTTGAATTTCCACCCAGGGCCTCTGACTCCAGATCCAGTGCCCTTTCCAGAGCACCATGTTGCCTTCTTAGTCTTGAATTTCAGTGGCAACCAGAATAGAAAGTGCTTAGCTCCTGTTCTCATCGCACAGTGTCAGGAGAGAGAAAGAAAGGATATTGCTTAAAGTACAGGCACACCCTCCACCCACACTAATCCAAAGTTATAGGAACTCAGCCCCAGTGGGCTGGAGTAAAGTAGTTCAGAGCACCAATCATGCTAGACATGTCTCCAGAAAAAGGAGGATATCTGTGGGTGCTACTCTTCTTTCATTGGGTGGTAGCTTTCAAAATAGGAGAGACCTTAGACGCCAATTTGTCCTATGCCATCATTTTACAGAGAAGGAAACTGAGGTACAGGGTGGTGAAGGACTTGGCCAAGGTCATAGAATAAGAGGAGCAAAGCTAATCAAGTCTAGAACTCCTTATGACACCACCACACTACTCTTTCCTCTTGTTCACTGGGTAACATTTTTCTGCCATGGCTTTCTACCTGCTGCTCCCTTCTCTCTGCCCTTTCCTTTGCCCATTTTCCTGCCCCTGGCTTTCCTCATAAGCAGCGACAAAGAAAGAGGCTGCTACACTAATATACCCAAAATAGTGCAGGTCTATTAGAAAAGAAAGAGCACCAGGCTATTCTGGGATTTAATCACCCTCTCTTCTTTCTGGGGCATTTTTTTTTTTTTGGTGAACTTGTTCTTGCTCCTGTCCAGTTCAGTTCCTGAATACAGCTCAGCTTTCCCCAGCTTGTTTCTTCTCCCATTCCCAAAATCACTCTGCAGCTGTCCCCCATCTGGAAGCTCTTGCCTCTACCCAGCTCTGCCTTGCCTTGTGTTACTATTCCCTGATATCCAGACGTTCATTGTACCATGAAGATAATGACGGTAGCCCGCATTTGTATAGTTCTTTAAAGTTTGCAAAGCTTTATTTTACAAATAATTTATCTGATCCTTACAGTAATCCTGGGAAGTAAACGCTATTATCTTCTTCATTTTACAGATGAAGAAACCAAGGCAGAAGATAAGTAAGTGACTTGCCCGGGGGAGTACAGCTAAGCATGTGTCTTAGTCAGAATTTGAATTCAAGTCTTCTTGAATCCAGGTTCATCTGTTGTGTACCTAGTTGGGACAGAAGGCTCCAAATCCTCAACAGTCTCATTGAACATGGAGTGTTTGTTACCCTAATTTAAGCAGATTTCCCAGCAGCTTTTTGATAATGAGAAATATATTCAAGTGAAGGCAACAGGAGATGTTTCCTTCTCTCTAAGATATTTGGGCAACAATGCTAACTTGCTTCATGGAGTTGCTGTGAGAAATGCTTGCTAAATATTGGGGCTAAGCAGTATAGAGACAGATGCAGCAAGACTCTCCTGCCTTGCATCCCGGAGACATGTTCTTGGGTCCATGGAGGATTGCCCTTTTTCCTCAGGCTGAGCCTCAAATTCCTAGTAAATAGACTCACATTTGTGAGTGCTCTGGGATTTAGGCAGCTCAGGGAGCTTCCAGTGTGGAGACACCTACCAATGAAGATCATCTCTACCCCATTCCAGGAAGTCTGTTTGTCCTTTCTCTCTCTTTAAGCAAGGCCTTCTACAAGGAATAGCCTCTGTTAGAACATGTGTCCGAATTTTTGTTTTAGAATATGTTCTTACCGCGTTGGCTATGTTGGCAGTCAACTGAATGGGGAACATTATAGGTGTAGGACAAACAGAATTTTGTATTTTTCCCCCAAAATGTGTTCTCCCTCTGATTTGGCTGTTTCTGTCAGTGGCTTGACCATTCACCCAGCGGCCCAAAGGTGAAATACTGGTGTTTGACTTTACTCCGTCCCTCATTTCTGTTGTCTTGTTTTGTTTTGTTTTGTTTAGACTGGGATCTCAGGATCTTGTTATACAACCATAGACCCTTTCACCATAACCTCCTGTTTCCTCTAAATTAGAATGAATGTGTACTCGTTTGGGGAAAAAACCCCTAGGCCAAGGCTGAGCACAGACAAGAGTTGTCTAGGAGGGAGGGGGAAAGGAAAGGTGATGAGGAGCAGCTGTGAAGGTGCTGGTCTCTGTAGGCGTGAGCTCAGATCCCATTGTATTTAGCTCTTTAGGGCAGTGTGGTGTAGGAGAAAGATGACAGAGTTTTTGAGTTGGAGGAGCCAGATTTAATCTTGACCCCTCTATGGGTGAATGGCATGGCACTTAGCAGGCAATATTTCACTCCCCTGGCTTTCAGAGGCCTCATCTGAGAAAGGGAGCAGTGGGATGAGATGAGCGGCATCAGACCCACTGAATCAGACGTGAGGATCCCTCTGCAGGCCTCATGCTCAATTATACTCTTATTTATTTTGTTTATAGATTGTATTTTAATCTGATCCTGGCTGCAGTTGGACTAAATAATCTCTAAAATTCATCATGAGAGCTCCAAGCCTGTGCATATGTGTTCGTGTGGATGATGTGACTTTGGAGATAGGTGGTAGTGCCGTGGAGTCAGGAGCACCCGAGTTCAAATCTTACCTCACATACTTACTACCTTTGTGACCCTGGGCAAGTCAATTAATCCTGTTTGTCTCAGTTTTCTTATCTGGAAAATGAGCTGGAGAAGGACATGGCAAACCCCTCCAGTATCTTTGCCAAGAAAGCCGCAGATGGGGTCACAAAGCGTCAGACATGACTGAAACAAGTGAACAACCACAGAAAATGATCTGAACGTTGATCTGTGCTTCTCTGTCTTCAAAGGGATAGCTTTTCCTTCTTTTGGGGGCCTAGGAGGAAGACTAAGACTGCACCGCCAGCAGCCTCGCTGGGGGAAGGGGCAGGCAGGGTCCGGGACCATGGAAACTGGTCAGTCTCTCCTCCAGGCTCTGCAGTTATATCTGGGCTCTTCAGCGTGGAGGGAAATAAGATCTCGTCTCAGACCAGTAGAAAGGAAATGATCTGATGCGGGGAAGGTCTACTCTCGGAAGTCTCTAGAACCACAAGTTCTTGAGATCAAGGAACATTGACAGGGGTTGGTTCTCATACACATATGAGGCTCCAGTGGTTCCAGTCTGCCATTCAAAAGTCTCTCACTGGACAGATTCCCTGGAGGTCTTGTCTGCAAACTAGTCAGGCGAGTCCCTTACCCAGAACTGAAGCATTGGCTCCTGCATTCTCTCAGCCAATCAGGAATTTTATCTTCTCCATGTAAACAGCACCAGGAAGAACAATATGTTTTTTAGGACACCATTCAAAGGGTGTTCCACCAAAGTTCCAGAGTCAGGCATAGACTGTGAGCTGGGTGTGTCTTGGCACACCTAGCCACACCTGACCCAAACCAATGCACATCTTTGTATAATCTTAATCTCCAGCACCCAAGATGGAGATTCTGATCTCAGCTGTGTTAATTTACTGTGTGATTCAATTGTCCCCCCTCTGGCCCTCTGTTTCTTTATGAGGACAAAATTAATCTTGTGGGCCTTGTCCCTTTTCTGTATTAAAAAAAGGTCCATGATTCTCTCCCTCAAATCTCTCTCAGGGAGGCTCTGAAGGGAGGAACAGAGGAGCATGAAACTGAAACATTAGGTGGGGATGAGGCTGGAAGGCCATGAGGAGTTGGAAGAGTGTGGTGTTGGGGATTCTGGGAGCACATAGGTTTGGTGAGAGTGAAGCTGGGTGGGAGGAGATGAATGAGGGATGCAGCAAACCACCTGGTCTGTTTATTGTTAGGGCAGGGTCAAACAGGCTGGGAGGGCACAAAGCTGGTACTGCCAAGATTCCTCTCTTCAGTTACCTTCTGTGTTTGACATAGAACTGGTATCACCCCAGTTAGTCTTGATTCCTGCACTCTTAACCTTCCATACTTTTGAAATCATTTCCTATTCAGCCGTGTCTCCTCCACTCATTTCCCTAGTCACAGTGCTACCAGGTTAAGCTTCCTTGTGATCATCACAGGACCATGGATTTAGAGATAGAAGGAACCTTAAAGGACGTCTAGTCTAACCCTCTCTTTGTAGATTGATAGAGAAATAATTTATTAAGAAGACTCATCTTCACAAGTTCAAATCCAGTCTCAGACACTAGCTGTGTGACCCTGGGCAGGTCACTGTTTGCCTCAGTTTCGTCATCTGTAAAATGAGCTGGAAAAGGCAGAGGCAAACCGTTTCAGTCTCTCTGCCAAGAAAACATGAAATGGCTGAAACAACTCACCATCACCAACAATACTGTGTGCCAGGTATTGTGCCAAGTGCTTGGGAAACAAGCAGAAAAAAAAAGATGGCATGAGTATGGCTTGAGCCTGTCATAATACAGTGATCCAGGCCAGTTTTCTCATTTTACAGATGAGGCCAAGAGAAGATAAGTGATTTGGCCAAAACCATACTCCTGCCTTTCCAGCCTGATACTGCATTCTTCTCTTTTGTGTGCACTATGATCCAATCAAACTAAATGGTGCTTGATATAATGGAAGTAAACTGGAATTGGGGTTAGAAGGGCTAAGTTTAAAGCCTGGCTCTGCCACTTAGTGTCTGTGTGACTTTGGGCTAGTCACATAATCTCCCTGTGCCTCAACTTCCTTACTATCAGATTAAAGAGCAGTTAGATTTCTGTGGTTGTGTCATCTTAGTCCTCTCCAACTCTTTGTGACCCCATTTGGGATTTTCTTGACAGAGATGATTGGAGTGGTTTGCCATTTCCTTCTCCAGCACATTTTCCAAATGAGGAAATGATGGGGTGAAGTGACTTGCCCAGGGTCACACAGCTAGGAGCTGTGTGAGGCCAGATTTGGAACAAGGACAATGAGTCTTCCTGAGGCCAGGGCCAGCACTCTATTCACTGAGCTACCTAGCTGGGAGTTGCATTAGGTACCCTCCCTTCCAGCTCTAAATCCTACAACCTCAGACAAATCCTGTGTTATCTCACCTATGTATCTTTGCCCTGCTGTTGTTATCCTACCTCTGTTTTTAAATCCTGACTCAAATGTCAAATTCTTCAAGTTGTCTCAATCAGTAAAAATGCTTCCCCTCCATGTGGGACAAATGAGACATCAGTGCACTCTTGGTGGAGTTGTGAACTGATCCAGCCATTCTGGAGAGAATTTGGAACTTTGCCCAAAGGACTGTAAAACCATGCATACCCTGTGACCTAGCAATAGCATTACTAGGTCTGTATCCCAAAAGAGATTTAAAAAAGGAAAAGGACCTATATGTACAACTATATTTATAGCAGCTCTTTTCTGGGAGCAAAGAATTAGAAATTGAGGGGATGCCCATCAATTAGGAAATGACTGAACAAATTGTGGTATGTGATTATAATGGAATTCTGTTGTGTTCTAAAAATGAGGAGCCGGATGCTCTCAGACAAATCTGGGAAGACTTGTACAGGCTGATGCAAAGTGACAGCAATATTGTGAGATGATCAGTGGTGAATGACTTGGCTATTCTCAGCAATCCAACGCTCCAAGGCACCTCTGGAGGACTTCATCACCAGAAAGGCTATCTGCTCCCAGACAAGAAACCGATGGTCTCTGAAGACAGATTGAAGCATGCTTTTTTTCATTTTCTTTTTGTTTGTGTTTTCTTTCACAACATGACTATTATGGACATGTTTTGCGTGACAGTACATATATAACCTAGCCAACTGCTTGCCTGCTCAGTGTGGGGGGAGGAAGGGAGAGAATTTGGAGCTCAAAGTTTTAAAAACAAATGCTGAAAATTGTTTTTATATGTAACTGGGGAAAAATTAAAATGCTAAATTTAAAGAGTTAGAAAGCGGCAGGGAATATGCTTCCCTTTCCCCCTTTAGATGTTGTGTAGAATGATGCACTTAGCTCTGATTTTGTCTTAATAGGTATTTGTGTACGTGCCATGTCTGTCTCAGTGTGGTTGGTGCAGGCTGGGATTGTTTTATTGGCGTGATGATGTTTCTGTTTCGTGTAGGTTCTGAAGCCGTGCAGGGCCCCTCTCATGTTTCTGAATAACCTGCTCTGATGCTCTTCTGTTTCCACTGCATCTTATTCCTATCCTTTCCAAGATAAAGTTTAGTTGCAGCTTCAAAGATTAAAAATCAATCAACATACAAAACAACGTTTATTGAAATCAAAGGGGCCGTGCAGTCTCCTGAGCTGGTCTGTTCAAGTCTGCTTTCCCTAGTTGGTCTTGTCATAACTGTGATGACGCCAGTTGTTGGTGTTCTTTTTCTGTTTTAGATAGCGTGCCAAGGACAGAGAGTGTCAGCCGAAGCAAATTAGTTTGACCTCTGTGCCTCAACTTCCTAATCTGTGGATTCATCTCCATTCATTGCTTTTAAATGTGATTTATTAAATGCTTTCGTAATCTGTGCCAGAGTATAATAATTTAGGTAATCTTCATTGCATGACAAAGTCTAGCATCTGACGGCACTCTTCTGAGTGCACAACAAAAGACAAGGAGAGAATTCAACACCACATTCTCAATCAGATGTTCTGGGCAAAATGACTAGTTTTACCTGGACAGCTCAGTCCAGTCAGTTTGAGTGAGAATACTAAGCCTATTTTTCCATTTAGTAATAATAATAGTAGCTTATATTTACATAGAAATATATTTATATATTATATATTGAGAGGATTATGATTAGTTCTATATCATTTTCTTATTGCTTCTACTTCCAAGTAATTGATTTTTGTCCTATAACTGCTTAAGTCAGTGGTTCTCAACCTTCCTAATGCCATGACCCTTTAATACTCATATGTGGATGTATCTGCACAAGGGCAGACCCACCTGGAGATGGATAGAGGAGCAGTGTCTCAGTTACTGAGACCATCAGAAATAATATTTTCCGATGGTCTTAGGCAACCTCTGTGAAAGGGTCATTGGACCCCCAAAGGGGTTGCGACTCACAGGTTGAAAACCACTGACTTAAGTCATAGTTCTTTGTCTCTGAACTTTGTTTGGAGGTCAGCTGGCCCACAATGAGTAAATTTTAGAAATCCAGCTCTCTTGATAATCACTGATCTTTAATTACCTCAAAGAAATTAACTGACCCATGCCAATGTGTAGCAACACAAAGGAGTTTGGGCCTGATATATTTGTACCACCAAACTATCCTTCAAGGATCTCTGGTTTGCTGTCCAAATGCCTGGCAGCCTATCTCCCATCTGGACTCAGACAATGGACTCTTCTTAGTCTTATGAGAAGAGGGGAGGGGGTGTCATTGCTAGTCCCCCCCATCTTCTAACCTATCATGTTGTTCCCTGAAGCTCAGCTCTGTAACCAATCATATTGCCCTCAATCCCATGATCTACTTTGTTCTGTTCTTTGTTCTCTGCTGCCCAAAACCTGTAAAAGGGGAGCAGTCCTCTGGTTTGGGGTCTGTGGCATAAGTGGAGACAAGCTGTTGACGGGTTTATTAATGGGCAGCACGTCCCTGCTAATGTTATCTTGCTTGCAGATGTTCCTCAGTTTACTCTTTTGTTAAATTTAAACAGTGATTCTGCACACACAGTTGATCTTTAAGGTTTGTAGAAGATTTTACACACATCATGTTATTCATTTCATTGAACTATTAACTATCTGTCCTATGAGATTATTTCCTATTACTTCCTTTCCTAGAGATTTTGGGGGCATTTCCCCTTGACTGAGATCAAAATCTCTTTTTCTTTCTCTCCCCCCCTTCCTGAGGCAAGCTATGTTGATCCTACTGAGAGACCTCATTCACTCTTTTCATTGTCTGCTGTATTCTAATCGGTAAAACTCTGTATACAATTTTGTTTGCTATCTACTTGGATAAATGGGTTTATTCACTATTTACTATTTGTGATAGTGTTGTGTGTGAATAGAATTTCGTGGAAAGTTACTAAATCTTCAGATGTGGCATTCTCTTTAGGGGACAGTAACCATGAAAACACCTTGAACCTAAAAATAAGTTCATTTCCCCTAGCCTAGCAATACTTAAGGAGGACTTGGGTCCCTTCTTCTACTCGCCTCTAGGCAGGAATCAAAGACGTCTTTTGAGGGGGTTTGGTGAGATCTCTGAGATACCGATTTAAACCTCCTTGTGGGTCACATTTAGACAAATCCACGAGGACATGCATATAACCTATGAAGGCAGTGCAAACACCACACACATACATTTGCGTATGTTAAGTTAGTTTGTATTTGTTGGCAATTAAGGTTTAGAGAGGAAGGAGCAAATAAATCTGCAGTTAGAGAACCTGGGGTTCAGATTCCACCCCTGTATGATTTGGGGCAAGATGCTACCTCTCTGAGTCTGTTTCCTTTTTTTTAAATTTGGGATGACACTGTGGCTGCCTGACTGCAGCAGCCGGACGGCCTATCCGGCCGCGTTCAGTGCGTCACCCTAAACAGAGCACCCACACAGACTCAGGATCACGTCACACAGCAAGTCTTTATTGTAGCAGATTCCATCTTCTCTCTCCCCTCGGCCCCTGAACCTTATCCTTTTATAGGGTTAGTTATCGTGCCCCAACAACAGTCTCATCCTGTCAGAGAGGAGACACGGCCTGTTGCATGGCACATGCTCAGTACAAGCCGTCTTGTAATAGACCAGACTTTCACGCTCCGCCTCTTCTATGAGGCGGATACGCAGAAAGAGTATAAGCTTGTTGGGTGGATGCTTTCACTGGATCTAGGAATGGCTAAAGAAAGTTTCAGGGTGGTTAATCTGCAAGTCTTGTTTGTGGCTCCAGACATGGTCCTAGGATTAAGTCTTAATGTATAATAGCCATGGGCTACGGTGGGGAGTGGTCAGGACCAAAGAAGGGTCCGCGCATTCCTTCACGTAGGAATTCCTGCTATAAAGAATATAAGCCTTGTGATTTTCTTGTAACTTTGGCTCTATATGAAATGGCTCTGTAATAAACAGACTATCGAATACATCCCCTTCTCCCTCTCTCTCTCTCTCTCTCTCTCTCTCTCTCTCTCTCTCTCTCTTCATTCAGCTGCTTGCTGAGCCATACACTGTGCAGGTCGCAGCACCATCTTATCACAGGGAACGCTCTATACCCGGAAAGGGACTGCAGAACACACACCCAGGTGCCTGAAGGCCTGGAGCCCTGTTTACCCTCTTGGGACTCGACAGCTGCTTTAAGGCATTAACATGATACTGCTTACTTCAGCAGCATAATGTCAGAGATAGAGAGCTGGTCCACTGTTGAGTCAGGAAGACCTGGGTTCAAATTCTGACTAATACATACTGGTTCAGTGACTCTTGGCAAGTCAGTCTCTTGGTTCCTCATGGTAATCTTCAGTTTTCAGTCGTATCTAATTCTTGGTGACCTCATTTGGGGTTTTCTTGGCAAAGATACTGTAAAGCCAAGCACAAGCAGCTTTCCAGAGGACTGCTGCTGTGAACAGCTTTCAAGATTCTGATTGCATAGTATAGTGAACTCCCTATTTATTCAATAACAAATCAGAGCAAAACATTCACAGAAAATCAAGGTACAGCATTCACAATGTTACAATTATCATAGAAAAATAAAAAATACAGCATTCACCATGTCACAACTCAGTAACTTATCCCTAAAATGGCCACATAATTTTCACCAAAGTGGTCACATAGTTTTCAACAAAGTACCATCATTTGGCAACTCGATCATTCAATCATCCTTAATTCATACAGTCTTAAGGAGGAGAGCCTCCTCAATCCTTAACTCACTCATCCTTAAGGAGTCAAGGCCACAAAATATAGTAGTCAAAGTTCTCCACCCATGGGATGCAATTAAGTTACGAGATCAGTCACTACTCAGTACTCTCTTAAGGGGTAGTGGAAAATACACAGGCCATCTTCCCCTAGGTCACAAGTAAGTTACAGTTTTATCATTTGCTACTCAGTATCCATGGAGAGGTTTTTTCATCTTGACTTGAGGCTGGTAGCTCCTACCTGAATCAACCAAATTGTCACCTGGGTTCAAAGGCAGACAGCTCCCAGTTCCTTGTCCAGCTCTCTGTGCAGTTCCTGCTCAGTATTGAAGCCCACAGTATCCAGTCCACCTCAAGTCCTTCACAGTTTCTGTTCCTGGGAAGAGAAAACTTAACAGAGCCACAGACAGACAAAGTACCAACACCACAGTCATGCTTCCTCTGGCAGCTCCAGATGGCCCTTGGAAGTCTTCAGCAGCTCCGTTCTCAAAATCAAAACCACTTTCTCCACAGAAGTTCCAGTCTAGCAGCAGCAGCCTAGCCTTCAGATGCTCTCTGAGAAAAATTCTCTCTCTCTCTCCCCAGTAGTAGCTGCTCTGCCTCGAGATGCTTGTCCCAAGAAGTTCTGACTGTTCAGCTTGTGCTCTTCCTTAAATACAGTATAGCTCCTCCCTGTTCAGCCCCTTCATGTTACATTAGCAATAGGGGTTTGTACCTTTTGTTTCTTTAATAGAGGCTTAATTTGAAACTAGTTGTTACATACCTAGCTTACATTACAAAGGGATCTTCAGATTTCATTACTATTACAGATATTGGAGTGATTTGCCCTTTCCTTCTCCAGCTTATTTTCCAGATGAGGAAACTGAGTCAAACAGGGTTAAATGACTTGCTTAGGGTCACACAGCTAGTAAGTGCCCAAGGCCAGATTTGAATCCATTTCCTGACTCCAGACCTGGCACTTACCCACTGCACCACCTAACTGTCCTGAACTGTGGAGGAGGCACCTGTTTAAAGCACCTATCCATCTTAGGTGAGTCAGTGCCTGAATTTTGACTGCCTCTTTTGTCTTTGGTCTTTAGTGATCTCAAGTGATCAAGCATCACTTCCTGAGAAGCTTGAAGACTACCTTGTGAGTTCCAGAGGTTCAGAGGTCTCGGATCTCGCCAGCAGAACTAACTAGGAGCAGCGGAATTTTCTGCATCAGGAAGATAGCCACAGACAGGGGAAGTAGCTCAATTCCTAACTTGTTAGAAGACATGGACTTTAAAGGATATAATACAAAACTGAGCTGAAATGTAAAGTGCCTAATCCGAAACAATTCAGATTGCTTCATGCTGAGGTAGTTTTAACTGTCCAACAGTTAAACTTCTGAGCGGTCCTGGATAGCCCTTCTATTTGGTGACTTTGTTTCTGTCAAATGCCTGCTTGTGAGTGTTCAGTGGTTAGCATTTCTATTGTGTTGGAAATAAATACCTGTCCCATTGTTGTTTGTTGGTTAGTTGTTTTTAGTTTTATCTGACTCTTTGTGACCCCATTTGGGGTTTGCTTGGCAAAGTTACTAAAGTGGTTTGCCATTTCCTTCTGCAGCTCATTTTACAGATGAGGAAACTGAAGCAAACTTAAGTGATTTGCCTATGGTCACCCAGCTAATAAGCCAGATTTGAACTCAGGTCTTCCTGCTTCTAGGCCAGAGCTCTATCCACTGCACTACTTGTCCCCCACATGGTATGCCTTTCTACTTCTTGCCTTTTTTTGGAGACCGTAGACATCAGCCCACATCTAAACTCTAAGCAATTTTGCTGCATAAAGATGGGATGGGGCCACGAAGAACCAAGAGTGTGACAAAAGGGACCCTAGTCTACCTTCTATTTTAGGTCAGGCTTCTCTAGGACTAAACCCCTTGGACTGAACTCATGAGTCCAGAGCTGAGGAGTCCCTAGTGAAGAAGGGAATGAGTTAGCCCCCACCTTTCCTCTACTGGACAGCAGTCTTGGAAGTTAGAGAAGGTCAAGTGTCCTGTAAATATGAGCCATTGTGTGCTATGGCTTTGTGTGTGGCTGTACTCCTCCAGCCGAAATGTAAACTCCCAGAGGGCAAAATCTGTGGAGATGATTTATTCTGAATCCTCTTTGTTTGCTTGGTCACATGGGACCTACTGAGAGTACAAGGCATCCAGTGAATGGTCAGTAAATAATGTTCTCCTGCTGGATTGCTGATCACGGCATGAAGGTGCTACGGGGATTGAAAACCACTTCTCTATTCCATGGCCAGCATGACTGACATACATTCTTCTGGTCAGTGGAAAGGATTTTGACTGTCCAGACAATCTGACTGTCTCAGAACAGAAATGGATCTGGGACTTGTGGCAAATGACTTCAGAAGCTAAATGTGCAGTACAGGTATTAAAAAGAAAATCGTGTGTATAGTAGCTGTGATGGCTTTATGGTTGTCTTTCCTATCTAGCATTTGGCTTGTTCTCTCTCAGGTGTCAACATGCACACGTGGCGAGGACCTCTTAGAGTGACCTCCATAGGATCATAGATATAGATCTGACTAGGTGATCTAGGGGTGATCTAGGGGTGGTCTAGAGGAGGAGTTTGGGGACGGTCTTCAGGAGGAGTCAGAT
>CM053587.1:3648450-3659266 GCA_028646515.1 Pseudochirops corinnae
GATGATGATGGTGATGATGATGATGGTGATGATGGTGATGATGATGGTGATGATGGTGACACGATGGTGATGATGATGATGGTGATGATGGTGACACGATGGTGATGATGATGGTGGTGATGATGATGATGATGATGATGATGATGATGATGATGATGATGACAACTAGCATTTATATAGCATCCACTGTATTCCAGGCACTGTGCTAAGCACTTTATAAATGTTATCTCATTTTATCCTGGAAACAAAGACCCATCTTTTTTTCAATGTTGATAATCTCTAGGCACTTTTATAAATAAATATTATTTATTTTATCTTTACAACAACCCTGGGGGGTAGGCACCATTATTATCCCCATTTTACAGATTAGAAAATTAAGGCAAAGTTAATTTAGAAAATTAAGGCAAATTAAGTGATTTGCCCAAGGTCACAGGGCTAAATTTGAACTTGGATCTTCCTGACTTCAGGCTCAGGGCTGTATCCACTGTATCACTTAGCAACTATGCCACAACATTTCTGGTGGATGAAATTTAATAGAGATGTTAAAATCCAACATTTGGGGTATTAAAAAAATCAATTCTGGGGCAGCTAGGTGGATTAGTGAATAGAGCACCTGCCTTGGAATCAGGAGGACCTGAGTTCAAATGTGATCTCAGACACTTAACACTTAACCAACCTGTGTGACCTTGGGCAAGTCTCTTAAAACCAATTGCCCTGCCTTTCCCCTCCAAAAAACAAACAAAAAAATCAATCATACAAATCAACATAAGAGAAATGCGGTTAGACAATAGTTTATATGAAACAATTTTGTTCTTTGTATCTTGAAATGTTTATGCTTGGTGATAAGCTCATAATGAAAAAGAAAACTTTAAAAAAGGAAAGAAAAAGGTGTGTATCTCCTCATAGCTTTGAAGCCCAACCTGAGCCCAGAGCTGCAGCTAACAGCCAAAGCAAGCTCAGTCTGCATCCACAGAAGTAGTGCCCAGAAGGGGAGAGGTGATGTTTGTGCCTCCTACTCTGCCTGCCCTGGTCAGACAGCTGAAATGCAGTGATCAGTGCCAGAACAAAAAGAGACCCTGCAACATTTGATAGAGGTAAGTTTACAAAAGCATGGTAAGGATACACTGCAAGAATACAGAATTTGCTCTGGTTGGTGTAAATACTGTCTCCCACACTTGGCTCCTATAGGGAAGCATGTCTGGCCAGCATCTGTGATGGGTTGATGGGTGTGTTAACTCCTAGAGTTAACTCCTAAGTCTAAGAGACACTGATCCCTCTTGGTCTGAACTTTTCATGCTCTGTGAGTCCAAGAAGCTGCATAAACAGCTCAAGCCTTAGCCCCTTGGACCAATTAGATCTTGGGGTCCCTTCCTTGCCTCTTAGGTAAACATTAGCCCATACTATGAGTCAGGGCTTGCATCCATATTGCTCCTATCACAGAGGGCAACCAAGATGGCAACAGGACTGGGGAGTGTGTTCTATGAAAATGGGTTGAAAGAACTGGGGATGAAGTCATAGCTATCTTCAAAAACAGGAACTGATGTTATGTACAAGGAGATTTAAACTCATTCTGATTGATTCCCAAGTGCAGAACCAGAAGAAATGAGTGGAAATGAGAGAGGCCAATTTTCTTCTTATTTCAGAAAAACTTTCTTTATAATTAGAGCTGCTCAAAAGCAGAATGAGTCACCTCAGGAGACAGTGACTTCTTTATCCCTGGACACTCTCTTTCTTTTTAATATTTTATTTTTTCCTCAATTACATGTAAAAATAATTTTTAACATTTGTTTTTAAACATTTTTGAGTTCCAAATTCTCTCCCTCTCCCTTCCTTCACCTCCCCTCTCATTGAGAAGCAAGAAATTTGATATAGGTCATACATGTGCAGTCATGCAAAATGTGTTTCCATGTTAGTCATGTGGTGAAAGAACACACACCAAAAATGCCAAGGAAAATAAAGTAAAAAGAAGAAGTGTGCTTTGATCTACATTCACTTATTTCTCTGGAGGTGGATAACATTTTTCATAAGCCCTGGACACTTTAGAGACTAGACCTAATGATGACTTATCAGTGATATTACAGATTTCTATTAAGTATTCGGTGGATTCAGAGGTAATTTAACCTCTGAAGATACTCCCAACTCTGAGGTTTTATATCATGGATTTTGTATGTACTTTATTTTTTATTTAAATTTAAACTTTAAAACCAACAAAAAGTAATAAATATACATAACAAAAAGTAATAAACATACATAACAAAAAACATTTCTCATAGAACCAAAGTAATTGTTGTTGTTGAGTCATTTCAGTCATGTTAGTCTCTTCATGACCCCATTTGGGGGTTTTCTTGGCAGAAGCACTGGAATTGTTTGCCATTCCTTCTCCAGTTCATTTTACACAAGAGGAAACTGAGGCAAACAGAGTTAAGTGATTTGTCCAGGGTCACACAGCTAGTAAGCATCTGAGCCTAGATTTGCTCAGGTCTTCCTGACTCCAGGCCTGATGTTCTATTTACTATGCCACTTAGCTGCCCCAGAACCTACGTAATTAACAGACAATAAATAACCAAAAATGTAATTTAATTGGTATCCCTTTCAGTCTCTTTGAAGTTCCTTTATCTTTGTAAAGCCTGTATGGTGCATGAGGTATCCACCCACACCTTGACACCATACACTTCTTGTAGGGATGAATGGACATCTGAGCTGGTTCCCCTTCTCTTACCTGCTCTCTTAGTTTTATAGCTGTTAAGTTCTTTATAGACTTTGTCAGACTTTTATTTGATATGTTTACTATAAATATTTTCTCTATCTTTTTAAGTTGTCTCCATTTTGCTTTAAGATCTAGTTTAATATTCTGTTCAGTTTATCTTTTTGTTGAATTTATCACATTCTGATAATGAGGTGCTATGATCTGCTATTATTTATTTTTAGGTATAATAAAATTTTTGTTTACTAATTGTACTTAAATTATTATACATATTCACTGTGGCCAGCACAGTTGTATGGCCTAGCAACCAGCTGAATAAAAAGAAAGACGGGGATATATTTGATAGTCTGTTTATTACAGAACCATTTCATACAGAGCCAAGATAAAAGAAAATCATAAGGCTTATATTCCCTATAGCAGAAATTCTTACTGTTACCAGAACCCGAGAACCCTCCTTTGGAATCGACTACTCCCTACCCCAGCCCAAGGCTAATTATTCATTAAAACTTCATCCTAGGACCATGTCCAGAGGCACAAGACTTGCTAATTAACTACCCTGAATTTTCCTTAGTTATTCATAGGACCAATGGAGGCATCAGCAAACAAGATTATACTCCTCCTGCTTATGGGCCCAGTGACCTCTTAGAAGGAGGAGCATTTCCTTAATGGGGCCAGGGGACCCCTGAAAGCCTAGTCTCCTACACATATTTGTGTATTCTCTTTTTAATAGGCCCTTTTATCTTAATATAATATCCTTATTTAATGTCTTTTAATATTTACTGGCTTGAATTCAATTTTGTCCAGTATCACTAGTGCCACTGTGGATTTTTCTAAATTGCCAATAAATTTTAGACCATCCTCTTATTTTGAACCTATTTAAATATTTCTAGATTAAGAATATTTTTAAAAAACAATGTAACGTTATGTTTTCATTTTTATTCAAATGTAATGCTCTGATTAGAATCACTTGCCACCACTGGCTGGTTGAATTCCCACAGGGATGGATATTACTACTCTCAGGATCCTAGGAGTAACTGTGGGTGTCTGTCCTCCTAAACACTGGCTCATAAGCTGCCACTTTTGTGCTTCCACTTAGCAATTAGTCAGTAGACCCAGTTCTTTAGAAAAGGCATTTATACAAAAGATACAATGAGAAGAGTAGTTACAAATAATCGCAGGAACACCACCTTTGAGTCCTTCAGAGACTCAACTGTGAGCTTGTTTTCCACTTTCTGACAGGAGACAGGAGAAGCACTGGCCCTCTGGAAAAAATGTTCTCTCTCAAAAGCCCCTTGCTACATCATGCTCGCTTAGGATAATTAGTTTCAGTTCACTAATTTTCACTTCATGTATTTCTCTGGAAATCTTATATAGGTGAATGGTTAGGGACAAAGGGGAGAATGAAATCTGTGCTCCAGAAGCATGTTCATTACCTCTCTGGGCTCTTTCTTATGGAATTAAGGTATTCAAACCCCCCCACCCTTTCTAGGCTGGGAAATAAACTGTAGACCTAAAGATGTCTTTCTAACTGCATTGAAATATCATGACTTTTCCCTTTTATTCTGTTCATACTTAACATTATTAGGTTTGAAATAAAATCCTAAGAAGATGATAGAATTTTTAATTTCTTATTTCTCATTTTTAAAAACTTAGATACTGTATCAAAACAGCACCAAATTTCTTCAAGTGAGTTCATCCCTGATCATTGAAATATGACATCCTACATTTGGAATTAGAGAAAGCAGAGTCTCCATGAAATTTTAAAAAATTTCAAGGACAACAGAATTTCTGAACCAAAGTCACGATAATTTAGGTGTTTGCCGTTGCATTGGTGAAAAACTTATGTTGATAAGCTTAGACGGGGTCAAATTTTACTAGCATCTTTTCCTGAAAGAACATCTGGATTCAATAGACTGCAGCACTATCCCCAGGTACTCTTTTAGGCCCTTATTATTATACAAAGAGGCTGGGTGGCTTCAGTGAAGAGTGGTGGATGTGGAGACTGAGGACTCCAGCCCCGCCCCTTGTGACCTGAATGACCTTGCACAAATCACTGAACTTCCCTGGGCTTCAGTTCCCTCATCTGTAAAACAGAGGACATGGACTAGCTGATCTCTAAAGTCTGTTTCACCTCTAAATGCTATGATCATGGGCCTTTTCTTGCGGTCATCCCCTGCTGTGCCACTCATTCAGTCCAATTTAGTTACGTAGACTATTTTATGACGAAAATTTTACAGTGAAATTGGAGGTATGGACTATATACAAATCAGGTAAGTTATGGGCATTCAATGAGTTATAGTTTTTACAGTTCCTTTGTTTCTAATCCTTATATCTGCTCCCATGTTAGAGCTGTATTTTGTAAACACCTCATACGTACAGAATCTAAGTTACAGAGATGGATTGGTCATTGTTGAAAAACTAGGTCTCTGGGAGAAAAAAGGAGACAATGACACGTGGCTGGCTTTTAAGTTTATCTTCAGCATTACCATTCTCTCAATCACTTTCTTAGGTATAGAAACAATCAATAAAACAAGAAATCAGATCCAGATTGGTGTGCTGGCCATGTCACCAGTGTAAATGCTCACACCAAAAAATTCACAGTCTGCCCCAACCAGTGCAAGTCACCTCCAGCATGGCCCTAGAGGTGATCAGATCCAAACTTTCAGCCACTTTGTTGGTAACTGAGGAATAAAATGCTTTTGTTTCTGGACCCCCCTGTCTACTCCTCAGTTCTAGATTAAAATGGAGTCAGGTGTGGTGGTATATGTTTGTAATCCCTGCTACTATGGAGGATGAGTTTGGTGGATCTCCTGAGGGCAGAGGTTCTGATACAAAATGACCAAAGCCAGTTGGATATCCACACTATTGTCGGCATTTAATACAGTGAGCTTCTGGGAGCTGGAGCAAAGGACCAGCATTACTAAGTGCCTTGTACTTTAGTCAATTAGTCTAGTCTCCTCCCCTCTTCTTCTATCCCCTCCCCTCCCCTCTCCCCTCTCCTCTCCATCTCTCAAAAATTCCAAATGTTCTGTAATGATCACCCCATGGCAGATGACTCAGTTCTATTTCTCTGCTCTCAATCTGTCTTTCAAGATTCAGCCTGGTGTTTCCAGGTGCTTGACATATTGAGTGAGCTTTTGAGATGATGCCTTGAATTATTAATCAGTGCCATCCCTACTTTAGGTGTTGGCTCCACAATGTCTGGAACATAATAGGCAAGGACTAATGGGAGTCATGCATCCACTCTCCTAAAGGAAAACTAAGCTCCTAGAAGTGCCAACTTCAGTAATTTCACGTTAAGAATTTAGTTCTTCAAGTAGGTTAACCATCTCCTGGAAGAGAGATGATGGAGACAAGGAGCAGAGATACCTATTTCTGGACATGGCAACTGTGCATATTTCTTTTACTTGACTTATTCCTTATAAGGGTTTTTTCATCTTTCTATCTCTTAATATTTAATGGTGGGAAGAAGACTTGAAGGGGGATAGCAGTAGTCATGCCAAAAAGAAAGATGGCTAATGAAACAATTTTTTAAATGCACAGAAGAAATTTGAAGAATAGATAAGCAAGATGTATTTGAAAGTAACATGCAAAATTCATTATATATTTTTAAAAGTGAATTCAATGTAAATTCAAGGTTTTCATATAGATACTCTTTGTGTGTTCTGAAATGTACATGGATTTTTTTTTGGTGTTTAGAACAAAAGTTCAGAACAAAAACGAGTTCTAGTTTTGTTGTTAAAGTTCAAGTTAAGTTCAGAACAAAAACATTTTGGTGCTTACATTCAGACCAAAATTATTTTTACTAAAAAATAAACCAAATAAAACAATAAAAAGAACCAAAATAAAAAACCCTTAGATCTTCAAAAGCCATTTGCCAGTCGAGAAGTGGTCAAAGGATAGGAACGAGCAATTCCAAAAAGAAAAATTACAATCGATTCAAAAGCAAAAGAAGGAACACTCCAAATCACCACTAATAGAAGTGAAAATTCAAACAGCTCTGAAGTTTCATCTCATACCCAACAAAGGTGCAAGGATGGAAATACTCAATATTGGAGGGGTTGTAGAAAGATGGTCATACTAATGCATTGTTGGTGGAGCTATGAATTGATATAACTATTCTGGGAAAGCAATTTGGAATTATGCAATAAATGATAAAATGATGACAGTGACTAAAATGTCTATGCTCTCTGGCCCAAAGATTTCAATGCTGGGCACACATGTGAAAGAGGTTGCTGACAAAAAGAAAGCTGTCATGTAGACCAAAACATTTACTGTAGCCCCGTCCCCCTTTATTGGAGCAAAATACTAGAAATAAAGTGGATGCTCATTACTTGGGGAATGGCGAAACAAATTTTGATACATGAATATAATGGAATATTATGGTAAGAAATGGCAAATTTCAGAGAAGCATGGAATGCTTGAATGATTAAATGGACCAATGCAGCATGAATTTATCAGAACCAAGAAAACATACAGTGACAGTTACTGTGTCAATGAAAAGGACAAAACCACTAAAGAACTGAAATTGAATGTTGTAAAACTATAAAGAACCAAGTTGGCCTCAAAGAAGAGATATAAGAAAATTCCTCTCCCCTCTCCTTTGCAGGGGAAGGCTCCACAGGGATGGAATATTGCTTACCAGGTTAGATTTTTTTCAGTGTGTTGATTGTTTTAGCTGATTTTTTTCTATTCCTCTTTTGTAAGAAAAATGGTGGGAAGGTATGGATCTGGGAGCAGAGAGAAAGGAACATTTAGGCAATGTACAGTTAAGAGTTATCAATAAAAATCTAAAACATAAAAAGTTAAGTCTTATTCTTGAAAGTTTCTAACCTATGTTTGGAATGAACTTAGGATTTTCTCCACCGTTTCTTGGCTGCTGGTGCTAGAATGTTTGAAAAGGGAGAAATGCCTGGATTCTAGGCAATGTGGCATCACTAGAGGAATGTTAGACTTGGAATCAGAAGAAACATCTCAGATTCTGATTCTGACACTAACCAGAAAATAAGCTAGGTGGTCCAGCAGGTGAGCCTGGAGTCAGGAGAACCTGAATTCAAATCTGGCCTGAGATATACTAGCTGTGGGACCCTGGGCAAGTCATTTAACCTCTATTTGCCTCAGTTTCCTCATATTTGTAAAGTACACATCCTAGGCACTTAACAAGTACTTCTTTCCTTCTTCATTCTTTGCTTCCTTCCTCCTTTTTTTCCTTTATGACTGGCCAATCTATTTAACCTCTCAGCCTGTTTTTCCATCTATAAATATGGGAACAATAATATCTGTAGTACCTACCTTCTAAGGTTGTTGAGAGAATCAAATGAGATTTTATATTTATATATATATGTATGTATGTATATAAAATGCTTTGAAAACTATAAGTCTTTTATGAATGTCATTATTATTATACTTCATTAAGATGAAGATCCCACTATCAAATTAAATTGTAGCCTTGTCTTACAATGTTCTTACAAGCAACAGTAATAATAGCAGTACATTTATATAGCATTTTAAGGTTTATGAAACGCTCTTCTCACAACTGAAGAAGCATATAGATCAGCAGTTCTCAACCTGTGGGTTATGTTCAATTTGTAAAAATGAAAATACATCCTGCACATCAGATAGATTCATAACAGCAGCAAAATCACAGTTATGAAGTAGCAACAAAAATAATGTTATGGTTGGGGGTCATCACGACATGAGGAACTGTATTAAAGGGTAGCAGCATCAGGAAGACTGAGAACCACTGCTATAGATACTCCTGTTTTACTGAATCACAGTTCAGAAATGTTAAATGATTTGTCCAAGGTCACAAGGGCCCAGGGGAAGGTGGCTTTCCTTATTAAAGTTACTGCATCAGGAATTTTTGTATGCTGCCCCTCAGTAAGTAACAGACATCGCTCAAGTGAACCTATCTACCTGGGGTGCCCTGGATCCTGAGGCCATGGGTTTCCAGTAGGAAGCATAAAGTGGTAACTGCCAAGCTTTGCTCCCACAAAACTAACTCAGGGGTTCAGCACAGCCGATGGACAAGTCACTCTCTTGTTTGTGGGACCTGGTGTCCCCTTATCTGCAGAGTTTGTCCACTGCAGAGCTGGGCTGCACCAGCTCCCCAGGCTTGGCTGCTGCAGCTGGAGCAAATTCTTCTATGGACTCTGGTGTCTGGATCTCTGGTGGTTCTGATCTTTTGAAGTTCCCTAGGTCATTCTCTTGCTGTTAGGCATTCACCCTAGAATCAGGAAAGAATCAACAGCAGAAACAGAAACTTTATGGTGGGTTGGGGCCCCCAAGGCTTACAGTATTTCTTCCTCCTCAAGGAGACCAGGAGAAAGGAGTTGAGTTCCTCTGTAGAAGCCTTTATATGCACACTTAGCTCTAGCTCAACAGCCATTTTCTTTTCTTTTCTTTTTTAACCACAAACAAAGCTGATAAGAAAAGTCACTTTTTCTTTGCAAACTCTGAAGCAGAGGGCAGGGTCCTTCATCACACATGCCTGGAAACCCCTATATGGGCAGGCAACAGGGAGAACACACTGTTCATGCTCAAAGAACTGGGCTTCTATTGGACAGTCTTTATATGTGCAGTTTTTAAAACTGAAAAATCTGCCTTTTTTCCCTCCCCTATCTCCTTCCCCTCCAACTGAAAAAGCAAAAAAAAAAAAAACATACAAAAGAAAACAAAACAAACAAACCCTCCTGTTACAATCATGTATAGTGAAGCAAAACAGATTCCAGAATTGGAGAAATAAAAGAAAAAAAAGCTTTAGTCTGCCCTCTGTGACGATCCCCTCTGTATCTGGAGATGGCTAGCGTGCTTTACCCTGAGTCTCCTGGAAACATGGTTGGTCATCACGGTATTCAGAGTTCCTAAGTCTTTCAGAGTTGTTTATAATGGCACTGGAGGAGAAAGTGAGGCTGGTGACTCTGCACAGTCTTCTCCCCCACTCAGTTTCAATTCACTTGCAAGTCATGGCTCAGCTCTCTGATGTCATGGTCCTCTTTGAGAACAAAAGACAAACTACAAAATCTTTATTATAGTGTTATTGTCATTGTATAAAATCTCCTGATTCTTCTCACTTTATTCTGCATTAGTTTATACAAATCTTCTCAGGTTTCTCTGAATCCATCCCTTTTATCATCTTGTAGGACAATACTATATTATTCCATTTTATTATTATTCTATAATAATTTACACAAAACGAGGATGCCTAGGACTCACCCTGAGGGGGTTTGGGACTTGGAACTGGGACTGTGCTCTATGGGAAGCAAGCTAAACTATGAGCCTAGTGCTCTTTCTCTTCCCTAGAGGCTAAGGTGGTTCAAGGGAGGAAGAAGGTTAAGCCTCTCTTGTGTTGGGGGGTAAATCTATGTGTCAATATACCTTTGAAGTAAATATTCCTTTGTGAAAGCAAGTCTGAGGGTCTGCTAGGTGGTGCAGTGAATAGAGCACCAGCCCTGGAAGTCAGGAGGACCTGAGTTCAAATCTGACCTCAGACACTTAACATTTACTAGCTATGTGACCTTGGGCAAGTCACTTAATCCTAATTGCCTTGCTTTTCTCCTTCCAAAAAGTAAAAAAGAAAAAGAAAAAGAAAACTAATCTGCCTGTTAAATAGCTAAATTGAAAGGAGTTGCAGGTGCCCCACCCCTACAATTGAAGGAACACCATTGATGGGGAGGGTAGCAAGGTGGCCCCGTGGATAGACAGTGGGACCCGGAGTCAGGAAGACTCATCTTCCTGAGTTCAAATCTGACCCCAGACACTACTAGCTTTGTGATCCTGGGCAAGTCACTTAACCCTATTTGCCTCAGTTTCCTCTTCTGTAAAATGAGCTGAAGAAGGAAATGGCAAACCTCTCCAGTATCCTCACCAAGAAAACCTCCAATGGGGTCACAAGTCAGACACAACTGAACAACATCAATGGGGGTTAGAGCCATGGACAGAGAGCTATACCCCCCCAAGGCCCCTTAAGGTACCAGATCTCTGTTTTGACTGTCCTTGGCTTAGCTATGAAAAAAAAATTTTTATCATAGAAATAATAGTTTTCTATGGTTTTTTTTAAAAAAAAAGCAGATTCTATAATACTGGAATTAATTGTTCTTTAAATGTTTGCTA
>CM053587.1:3659766-3691780 GCA_028646515.1 Pseudochirops corinnae
CTCTGCTTCCAGAAGGGAAAGCTCTGTCCCAAATCGCTGGGGTCCTCCCGCCTGCCGTAGCTCTCAGGAAGAGGCTGGGAACTCTTCCTATTTACTTCCGGCTGACTGGATAATGAAGGCTCCAGGACCAAGGCCTAAGACGGCGATCCAGATCCAGGCCGCTCAACACAAGAGCTCTTGGCCCGAGAACAATCGCTCAGTCCCCCTGCTGTCTGCAGGCCGTGGTCGGGAAGCTGCAACGCGGAGGGTGCAAAACCTCTGCCTTTCGCTTTTCCACTCTGGAGGCCTTTCGTCCAGACTGCTTATCTCCCCCTTTCGCAATCCCCACGCGCAGCTGCTGCTAATCTGCTCACCTGAGAGGCTCCCATCCAGCCGCCCCCGGGGCACAGCTGCGGCTTCAGGCCAGGCTGGTTTCAGTTCATAGTGCTGATATGGTTCCTCGTAGCTGAGCTGACTTTAGTGGGAAGTATCTTTGTGTGCATTTTGGAGTTCTAGGATTGGTTTAGAGGCCTATTTTATGGGTATTTTGGGGTGGCTATGTGAGAGCTGCGATATGTTGCTGCTGCTACGCCGCCATCTTGGCTCCGCCCCCCAAGTTTTGCTTTTGTAGTTAGGCTTCGGCTGCAGCCAGGTCTAAGTTTCACTTTTGCAAACTTTCTCCTCCCCTGCTTTCACCCACTACCAAATAAGGTATCAAATGCTTTCATGGGTTTTCATTGGCTGAAGATTGTTTCCTTGCTCAGCCAGATTGTGAGGCCAAGTTCTCAGCCAATGAGGGCGAGGTCAGTGGCATGGGGTGCCTGCGCCAGGCTGCACAGCCTCGGTTTGCTTTCTGTAGCCAGCCTCCCTCAACTGGTTGGTGCTGTTGAAGGTGACGCTCTCTTTCTTGCAAGAATTGAATAAATTCTTTCTGTCCCTCCCTAGGGAGGCTCCTGAGTTTTGATTACATTTTTGGGTAGGGTTTTCATCCCACATGCTGCCGAAACCTTCCCGGAAATATCTGATGTGTTTAGAGGCAGCTCTGTAGAGCAGCAGCCCCCCTGCTGGGCACAGAGGGAGGAAGACCTGAGTTCACACCCGGCTTCGGGCTCTTACCACCTGTCTGACTCCAGGCACCCCTAAACCGATATCTGCCTCCATTTCCTGACCAGAAAAATGGGGGTGATAATGGTAGCCACCTTCCAGAGTTGGTGTAGGGATAAAGTGAGACAGTATTCACGAAGTGCCCAGCCTGGTGCCTGTGCATAAAGAGGCATTTATTCGATGTCTGTTTCCTTTTTTGGAGCACAAGTTTTCAATTTCAGGGAGTAAAAATTTATTTTTTTAATTACCTCAATACCTGTGTTTATTTAAGAACTTCCCCCTATTATAGTCAATAGTCAGTATTTATTAAGTCCTTCTTGTGTGCTAGGCACTGTTGTAAGCACAGGCGATACAAAAAAACAAAAAACAGCAAAAGACAGCTGTGAAAGGCACTGGACCTGGTTCTCTTCTAAGTTGTTTTTTTTTTTTTAACAGTATGACCTTCAGTATTCAGGTAGCATTGCACATAATCTCTTCTTTTTGAGTGTGTGCTTGTCATCAACCTTGCCCACCTTTTGGCTCTCAGTCACCACCGCATCCCTTTCCAAATGCTCACAAATCATCCCCTTAATAATCAGATCTAGACACAGCAGGAATAGCAGGTCAGACTCGTAGGCCTATCGTTTATATATCCTGCCTTGTCATCTTTTTGCAACTCAGCCCACTTTCCTTTTCTCCACCACTTTTCTCGTTCTCCATGAGCTGTCAAAGAGCGTTTCCAGCAGGTTGGCAGTCACGTCTTCCAGTTCTCTCAGCATCTTTCGGAGCTATAAACGTAGCACATTTGTATCTGGTGACCTGAACTCGCCAAAGTGCAGCGACGCATTTTATCACTTCCTCACTTATCTCGGGTTTCATCTCTCTGTTAACTCGTTTTATTTTATCCTTCTAGTTTCCACATAATTTTCCTTGGGAGAGAAAACATAAACAAAATAAGATTTGAGCTATTTAGGTTTCTCACTATCACTCGTTATCATCATCTCTCCTGCCTCCAACATACCTTTAAAAACCCATTTCGCTGTCCTTGGCATTCTTTGTCACTCGTGACTCAGGCCTTGTTGCCTCTAAAGCGATTGTTTACAGGTGTATCACAATAATCTATTTTTTCATATTCCTTTAATTTCCTTTTATTTTCTAAACATGTTTCATAAATTTAAGTTGGTCTTATGAGTTCCCTGTGCAGCTACATCTGTCTGAACATTTAGGCAGTTCCCTCTTTTCTTCCTCCTGATTAGATTAATTTCTAATAGAATTAGAATAATTTCTGTTTGAGTCTTCAAAATTTCATTTATGAGTGTTGTCTATTACCCATATGTTACTTTTCCCTCAGGAATATTATTGGGTAACTGGATCCTACCTATCTTTTCTCTGAACCCTTTGAAATCTGGTTTCTCCAAGTCAGTGATTCATTTTAGACTAATCTTGGCTTGTGGGCATCCAGTCCAGCCTCTCCATTGTACACATGAGGAAACTGAGACTCAGAGAGGTTCACTGACTTGCCCAAAGTCACACAGCTGATAAGTGTCAAAGGGAGAAGTCTACCTGACTTAAAAACCTGAACCAAGATTCAAATCCAGTCCTCTTGCTTCTCTTTCTAGTTCAAGAATTTTATGAAAGCATACTCTCATTGAGCGTTCCTGATGAAGACTTACTTTATTTATAGCAGGCTTTCTCTTTTTTCTTCTTATTATCAGCAGAAATCAATGAGGAAGACCAGCCAAAATGGCCTTCTTCATATTCCTCATGCAAGACACTCCATCTTCTGGGAATCTGTGAAGAGATAAAAGGAAGGACCTCCAACTGGCTCCCTTTTCTTTCCCCCTGTGGTTCGAGTGGTCCAGGATGCTTAGGAAAGAGACAAGGTAAGAGAAAGAAGAGGCCTTACTTACGTTCCCAGCTCTTAGCACAGTACTTGGCATACAGTAAGTGCTTTAAAAATGTCTTTATTTCTTTTCATTCATTCAGCACCTATTATATGCCAGTAATAGACTAGGCACTGAGCAAACAAAGTGAAAAATTACACATATATTCCCTTCTTCCCCCCAAGGAGTCTATATTAAATTGGAGGAAGCAATTTGCACACCTATGAACATATAAAAATAAATATAAGGCAACATTGGTGGGATATTGGTAGCAGAGAATGTAAAGCCTTATGTAGGAACGCTGAGCTGAATTTTGAAGTCACCCAGGGATTCTAAGAGTTAGATAGGAGGGAATGGATTGCAGGAATGGGACACGGCTTGTACAAAGGCACAGGAACAGGAGACGGGCTGTCATCTGACGAATAGCAAGAATCGTAGTTTGTCTGACTATAGAATGTCTGATAGGCCGGCAGTAATGTATACAAAACCTGCAGAGGTAGATGGAAACCTGGTTATAAAGAGTTTTAAATACCAGACAGAGGAGTTTGTATTTACTCTTAGAGGTAATAAGGAGCCAGTGGTGTTTATTGAGCAGGGGAGTGACATGGTAAGACATACTTGCGCTTTAGAAAATCACTTTGGTGGCAGTGAAGAGAATGAACTGGAGAGAGGAGAGACATGAGGCAGGGACAGCAAGTAAAAGACTATTGTGATAGTCCAGGTGGGAGGTGATAAGGACCTGAATTATTATGGTAATTATGAGGGTAGAGGAAAGAGGAAGGGTGAGAATGATATTGTTATGGTAGAATGGATGACTTGGCAACTGATTGGATGTATGGCCAAGGTAGAGTGAGGAATCAAGGATGACTCAGGTCGTGAAACTGAGTGACTGGACCCACACTCATTAATAATGTTCCCCTTAATAGAAGAAGGGAAGTCTGGAGAAGGAGTGAGTTCCTGGAGAAAGATGATTTCTGGTTTTTATATACTAAATTCATGATGTTTATAGGACAACCAGTTCAAAAGGTTCAATAGGCAATTTGCAAGACTGGACTTCAGGGAGAGAGACTATAGGATGGTATAATTTGCTTAGCTACCTCTAATCGGCAATTAGTATATTTCTGCCATGCTCCAACACAGACAGAAGATGTTCTTCAATGAGGAATCCAACTATCAAATTATATAATTAAATTTGATCTAATTATTTATCTTATTTCTCCCTTTTCCACTGAATTCCCGATGTCTCCCTGGACACTTTGTTCTTCTTAGACAAGGCCTAAGCTGTTGTCTAGCCAAGATGCTGACTGGGCAGGTTCCACTGAACTGGTCAACCCTTTTTCTTTTTTTTAAAAATTATTATTTATTTAATTTTAATTTTCAGTATTCACTACCATAAGATTTCAAGTCCCAGGTTTTCTCTCCATCTCTTCCCTCTCCCAACCCTAAGATGGCACGCAATTTAATATGAACTCTGCACATACATTCATATTGAACTTATTTTCTCATTAGTCATGTCGTGAAGAAGAATTAGAACCAATGGGAGAAACATTGATAAAGAAGAAACTAAGAAAAAAGAAAAGAGAAAGAGGCAAATAACATGCTTCAGCCTACATTTGGACTCGATAGTTCTTTCTCAGGATGTGGACGGCATTTCCATCACGAGTCCTTTGGAGCTGTCTTGGATCCTTGTGTTACTAAAAAGAGATTAAATCTATCCAAGTCAGACATCACAGCTACAATGTGTCTGTAAGTGTGTACAGTGTTCTCCTGGTACTGCTCCCCTCACTCAGCATCAGTTCATCTAAGTCTTTCCAGGTTTTTCTGCAGTCTGCCTGCTCATCATTTCTTATGGCACAATAGCATTCTATCACATTCATATACCACAACTACAACTTATTCAGTCATTCCCATTATGGGCATTCCCCTCAATTTCTAATTCTTTGCCACCATAAAAAGAGCTGCTATAAATATTTTTGTACATATGGGTCCTTTCCTCATTTGTATGATCTCTCTGGGATATAGACCTAGAAATGGTATTGTTGGGTCAAAGGGTATGCACCTTTATAGCCCTTTGGGCATAGTTCCAAATTGCTCTAGAGCAGCGGTTCTCAACCTGTGGGTTATGTTCAATTTGTAACAATGAAAATAATCCTGCATATCAGATATTTACATTACAATTCATAACAGTAGCAAAATTACAGTTATGAAGTAGCAACAAAAATAATTTTATGGTTGGGGGTCACCACAACATGAGGAACTGTATTAAAGGGTCGTGGCCTTAGGAGAATTGAGAACCACTGCTGTAGAGAATGGTTGAATCAGTTCACAACTCCTCCAACAATGCATTAGTGTTCCAATTTTCCCATCTTCTGCAGCATTTATCATTTTCCTGTTTTGTTATGTTAGCCAATCTGATAGATGTGATGTGGTACCTCAGAGTTGTTTTGATGTGCATTTCTGTAATCCAGCTCTTTTTCAATTCTGGGAATGAGGAGGTAAGTGTAATAGAAGTTCTAGCACAGGTGAAGTTTGAGTACGTTAAGCAACTTAGTAAGTTGCTATCAGGAGTTAGGCAGACCTATCCCTTTGCTGGAATGAATCAGAGAGCTTTCCACGCCAAAGAGAGAAGCAGAGTCAAAACTAGATATTGACAAAATCCAAGAGGAAATTAAATGAGTGCAATATGGTACTATGGGAAGAGCAATGGTTCTGGAGTCAGATGACTTAGGTTTAAATTCCACTGTACTTTCTACCCATGTGGTCTTTGGCAAGTTGCTTAACCTCCAACGGCTTGTTTCCTCATCTGTAAACTAAAAGAGTCTTGACTCTGAGGTCTCTGAGGTCCTCTCCAGTGCTAGATCTAAAATCCTATAATAAGGTCTGAGTTTTGGACCACAGTGTTTCAAGTTTCAAAAGATCAATGCAAGAGGACAGCTAAGGCAACGAGTTCAACAAAGCATGTCCTTCACTCTGCTCTATTTCTGTTTCTGGCATCTGCTGAAACTTCAGTTTCTGGAGCTGAAAAACCCACTCACTCTCTGAAGCTGTAGCTCATTGTTTATCTGCCATGCTAAGTAATTTCCTGATATTCTGCCTTATTGCTGCTTCCCAGTCCTGTTTCCATGCTGCTGCTTCCGGAATGTACCATTGCTTTTTACTGTGAGACTGCTTAGGACAACATACCTGGGAGCCAGTCAACACATTCTCATCCCTATTACTGGTTGGCCGTAACATCTCTACTCTGACCGCCATATAATTGGCTTTGTGAGTCATACTCAGCACAAGAGCTCCAGTTCTCAGCCCTCAACACCCCCTACCCTCCTTAGAGAATTCTACAACATGCTCTGGTACCTGCTATCTGTACAGCATTGGGGAAGTTTCTAAATCTCTCGGTGCCTCAGCTTCCTTATCTCCAAATTGAGGAGGCTAGATTAGATGACCTTTAAGATCCCTTTCAATTTTAAAACTGCTGAATTTGGGCTAGCAAATTCCTTTCATCTCTTATCCACCACAGAGTATAGGCAGGGTGTCTCCCCAGCATAGTCAACATCTCCCACCAAATCTTTTTTTTTTTTTTTTTTGCTTTTTGGAGGGGGAAAGGCAGGGCAATTGGGGTTAAATGACTTGTGCAAGGTCACACAGCCAGTAAGTGTTAAGTGTCTGAGACTGCATTTGAACTCAGGTCCTCCTGACTCCAGGGCTAGTGCTCTATTCACTGTGTCATCTAGGATGCTGTAGGTTTGGTTCTAAGAGCTTTATTTAAGGAAGGATGCTGGTGCACCACCAGAGGAAGGGACCTGAAACTTTATCATATGAAAATCACTTGAAGGTATTGGGGTACTTGGCTTAGAGAAAAGGAGACTTGGGGGACTTGGTATCTATCAAAGTAGGTGGGGGGCTGTCATGGAAGGCTACGATGTGAAAAAGAGATTCATTCATTTTCTTTGGTTGTAGATGGCACAACTAGAAGCAATGGATAAAAGTTGCAGAGAGACCGATTAAGGTTTGTTTCAGGGAATAATAATTCTAACAATTAGTGCCGTTCAGAAGCAGAATGGATTTACTTGGGAGGCTTCACTAACTTGATGAAGAGTTTTAGGGCGAGGTTATGAGCACTATCTTCGAATATGTAAAGAGTTAATCTTGTTTAATAATAGCTGGTTTTCTAAATGCTTTGTTACAAATATTCACATTTTGCAAATGAGAAAACTGTGGCTACAAGAGATTAAGTGACTTGCTTAAGGTTACAGAGCAATTAAGTCTCTATGGTAGAATTTTAAATTTCGTAATTCCTGATTCCAAGTAAATCCAAGTTCATCCACTACTCTGCTAAGCTGCCTAGTGAGCAAAGACCAATGGATAGAAGTCAAAAGGAGGTAGACTTTGGTTTGATATAAAGGGAAATTTATTTTCTAGAAAAAAATTAATACTATCTAAAAGTAGAATGACCCATCTCTAAAGGTAGTGAGTTTCCCATCACTTCCCATCACTAATGCTTCAAGTGGAATGATGGGGGATGTATAGTTCTGCCTGGGAACATGAGCGCCAGAATGTGCTGAGAATGCAGAAGGACAGTAACGCCAAAACACAGACGTCATGACGACAGTTATGTCTCTGGGTCAGTGTGCCCTGTTTTATTCTGCATTTCGCGACCCAGATGTTCTGTTGATACGCTTTGTTCTGGGGATGTGAGCTCCATCCTTCCTTTTCGTGTTTACCCGACCCTTGTGGTGTCAGAGGTGATTACAGGGAAGGTGGACTATTTGCCAAAGGACTCGGTAGGGGTATAAAAGAGGAGAAGCCACGGGAATGAAATATGGAAAGATATGGATATGGATGAATGAAGAGAGAAATAAAGCTGTCTGCACATCCCTAACTCTTCTGGCTCCTGACTCTATTTTGTGGAATACGCTGGTCGCATTACTGGGAAGGGCACCGAAGACCCCAGAGGAGGGTAAGATTGGCAGCCCACTGGCACTAGGCCAGGTCAGTGGAAACTGAATAATCATTTGTGGAAGACATTGTAGAGATCTCTACTCAGTCACATGTTTCACGAGAACAGATGGTCTCCAATGTCCTTTCTAACTCTCAGATGCTGTTATCCTGAGCCACTTAGAAGCCCTACTTCTTTGGAAGTCCCATTTAGGAGGGAGTTTGTCAGCAATTTAGTCTACAAGCTTTTATTGGGGACCTACTTTTTATGAAGCTGTATGCTAGGAAAGATATTAGGAAGGAGAATCAATCAATCTACAAGTATTTAAGTGTCTATGTTGTGGTAGGCTTTGGGAAACAGGTATAAAGAATGAAACTCTCACTACTCCAAGGAGCTTAATAGAGAGAAATGGGAAATTAATGAAGGACTGGAACAACAGAAAGTAAAGACAATGAATTAATGCCAACATTACATCTGGATTCATGTTAATTATGAACATATCACCTAGCACAATTTATCACTGCCAAGGCTGGCCTGCATGGAAAATATCTCACAAGATGATTAATGACTTCTGAACTTCTGAATAGTAAGTATTAGAGCAATTCTTTCCTCATTAAGATGCACTAGTATGTGCTCATTAAGAAGAAGCAGCATTTCAAACAATGTGGCACAGCTGTTGATTGCTTAAAAACAGTAGCAGCAGACAAACTAATCAAGCTCATGTGTAGCTATAATAAGGAAAGGACAGATCCCAGTCAGAAGCAAAGTTGCAAAGAATCAGACCCTTCTTTGACATCAATTGCAGCCACAAACTGAAAGGTCATTCATTCATTCAACAACAAAATATTTAATGAGTATTTACTATGTCCAAAAAACTATGGGCACTACTGAGAAGTTAGGTTTAAGCCCTGGATTGGGGAACAGAGCAACTCGAGATTCAAGTCATAGTGCTTGGTCTTGGACAAGTCACTTTAAGCAGAGTCTCAATTTCCTGACGGTATAACAGCAAGAATGATATTTGCACTACCTACTGCACAGGGTTGCTAATGATGACCCACTATACTATTACTGCTACTGACTCATTTCTAAGGTAATCTAAGGTTTGTAAAACACTTGCTTGAAGACTAAATGAGACAGTATGTTCCTTTGAGTTCTTGATGCATTAGCAATTAAACTGCTGCCCGCAGTGATTCAAATTGTTAGCCACCACCCCCTGGAGGACATAGCCTGGAAAAATGAAAAAAATGCCCACATTGCCCTGCCCTGTGATATAACCTGCTTTGCCCCTTGTCTGACATAACTAGGAAAATTATTCCACCGTTCTTGTGACATCACATGGGAAATTCTCCCTCTTCTCCTCATTAGGTGAGAATTTTGCCTGTGCTACCCTGCGACATTATTAGGATTTCTTCATCCACTAAGAGGGTTTTTGCTTCTATTGTAAGGGCATTTAAAGACTATCTAGTGATCTAAAGCTGCTTCTGCCACTCCTGCTTGGGAGGTGTTGCTTCTGCATACCATACAAGATTTAAAAAAAAAAAATCTTTCTCTGGAATTCTGCTAAGTAGATCTGCCAAAGTTTTAAAAATTTGATATACATTTGATATAAATTTGATATAAAATTGTCAGCCTTCCTTGGAAATTGTAAAAAAAAAAATTTCCTTTTGAATTTCTGCCAAGTTTATGTGCTTAGATTTTTTTTTAAATTTGCTTTTGGTAGGAATAAAGTTTATCTTGTATCTGAGGCATCATAAACCTCTCCTCTGGGGTTTATTTTATATATATATATATATATATATAAAAAGAATAAATACTTCCTCAGAATCCAGAAGAAAAAAAGAAAATGGTGGCTGGCATTGACACTTCTAGCTTCAGAAGTTTCAACTGCTACTACTGGATATGGCTCTGAAGATGAGGGGTTACCCTGTGAACAAGACATGGATAACAATCTTTTTGAGAAACCTATTCCAAAATGACAGCTCGTCAACTGGCCTCTCTGGGATGAAGATGATGATGAAAACTATATTCAGTGGAGCCAGCTCCTGGCACAGACTTTGGACTGGGCTAGAACCAGGACCGTTCAAATGACAAGTTCTGGGGTGGAATTAATTTTATATTTTAACATTACAACAAAAACAGGTCTTGCCATATCTGCTGTTGTGTACACTAGTGGTAGTGCCAAAGGAGTAAGCGTCATAAGGGATGTCCTGCCTCCCATAATTTCTATTTTGCTTCCCTGTTTTTATACCCTTAGGCCAGCACTAAATGCAAATGGATCATAAAATAAGAGGGGTCAGCCTGTGAACAAGACATTGGTGATGGCCTCCCTGAGGAAGAGAGATAGACTGTCACCTGGAACCGTTATGGTCAAGAAATAGTTAAGAAATATTTTCTGAAGTTAGTGGTCAGCCTGGTGAAACTCTATGAACCTGGGAAGCCTCCCTAGACTGATTTATCTTTACCTGGGGGGCAGGCCTAGGGTAATCTATCTTTTCCTTGCTCAGTCGTCATGCCCTGTGCCCCTCCGATCACCCCCTCCACTTTCCTTAGTAAGCGCTTGTTTGTATCTACATGACAACCTGCTTAGTAACAAATTGTGTTAGATACGTAAACCTAGTGAAATGTATAAAAGATTCTACATCTCTGAACTGGGGGGGGGGGGGCTCCCCCTTTAATTGGCATGGAGTAGCCCCAGCTGGTAAATGAAAGCTCCTTAAAACTTTTTAATTCAGACTCTGTGGTCACTTTGTTAAGACTCGTCAAGTCATGTCATTTCAGAACCTCTTGGGATAAATACAGAAGGTAAACATCTGGCCATGTGGAAAGGATTCCTGGCTAAGTATGAAACTACTAGCCAGTTAGTTCTGGGGATGAGAGCATTGGTTTAGGCACAAGGAGGGGAGAAAACCCAATAACTTCCGTAGCCTCTTACTGGTAAGAGGTTTATGTAATTTTTAATGCAATTTTATGTAATTTGTCTCAGGTAGAGAGAAGAACTGAAGGATTAGTCTCTTGGCACAAGGGAAAATGGGAAATTTTGCTCTGTAGAAGGGGAAAGCGGTCACTGCAAAGTCAATGGCAAAGAAAGGAGCTGTTACCCTGAAGTGAACATAACTGTGAGCAAGTGAAGCTTTGCCTGGCTCACTGGACCCGCTAAGGCGTGCGCTGCCTCCACAGGATCTGCTGTTTGCCTGGACGTATCTGTTTGTCACACTGTAGGACCCAGTGAAGCCATCCTCCCTCCACTCCTCCCCTGTCTCCTGGTTATCTGGGCAATTGGCTTCTGCACCCTTAGAGGTTCTCCACTCCTCGTTTTTGCCTCATTCATTCTTGTTCATGTGCTATAATAGTACCTTTATAGTGCAAGGGGAAGGAAGATCGGCCCTTTTTGTTGCATTCTGTTGGAATATTTGCTAACAAGGAGTAGACTACACGATGGAGGGAAGGTCATCAGGAACCTCAGACTTAACTAGGAGCCTGCATCAAATGACTGTCCAAAGAGGGACTTCAGTTCCTAAGCACTAAAGGGCTCTCTATAAGTCTATTACTTCTTCCCTTCACTCAAGAATTCTTAGAAAAAGGGTGAACGATTATTTGGGGATAGAGGTGGTGTATATGTTGAGGGTGGGGGAGGAGGTCAAGCCCAGGCTGGACTAGATGTTTTCTCATGTTCCTAATAATTATGAAATTATGGGATTCTTGGATTTAGAGCCCAGATACTGATCCATGTATATTGTATTTATGCCAAGATCAACATGTCAATGGTACTCATTACCACTTTGATGAGAAAGTCCAGGTTGTGTGACAGGCGGCTTATCATATTTAACTACGACGCCAAATCTGTGCAGGTACTTACAATTAGACTGCCATTCTATGTGTTCTGGGATGCCATGTGACTTTTTGTTTTTTGCTTTTTTGGAGAGGGGAGGACAGGGCAATTGCGGTTAAGTGACTTGTCCAAGGTCACACAGCTAGTAAGTGTTAAGTATCTGAGGCTAGATTTGAACTCAGGTCCTCCTGACTCCAGGGCTGGTGCTCTATTCATTGTATCACCTAGCCACCCCACCATGTGACTTTTAAAAGCAATATTCTTTCTTCCTCCTCCCCCTTTAGCCTGCTTTTGAAAGTTAGATAGCTGAATATAAGTTATTGGAATACATGCTTAATTATCTTGTTTCATTCTGGTAATTTTACCCAAGGGGTTTTGAAAGGGCATAGTCCTGGCAGATATAGTGGCCTCTTCTTGGGGGTATTTTGTATGTAATACAAAATGGTACAAGAATCATCACTTTGTTGAACGCTTCCAGAAGGGAGGGGGTGAGGTGTTGCGTGTCCATTGTTCAAGAAAAAATAAATAATGTTCAAATTAGCTATGCAGCTTCAATCATAGAGCTGGGGCAAAAAAGAGGGCTGTTAAATATTTCCATTGGGATAACTGGTCGAAGTGCTATGATAATTAGCTATGATTCTAAGACTATATCTTTTTATACAATTAATCCAAATGGTTTTTATCACTCAAGATACTTTCCAAAAAAAGCTGAAGTTTTATGCAGGGCCTGTGACATTGTAGCCTGTTAGACAAAGTTAGTCAGAGAGAGAGAAATGGTCTCTAGAGATCCATTTAAAAGCATCTCATAAATCATTAACATGTCTTTGCCACCATATGTAAAAAGAGCAATTCTTGATGTTCTTTAAAAACAGGAGATTAAAACTCATCAAATTTCCATCTCTCCTTGCCTTTGTAAAGGTGTTGGTAAAGAGTGATTTGGGAGAAATTTAGTGGATTTGAATTGATCAGGAAATAGAGTGGGGTCCTAGTCAGAGTTCTGCACAGATATATTCACCAAAAAATGGGCAGTGTCTGCTATTACATTAAAAATATGCATTTATGTCCCATGTTGTAGCTATGGCATGTAATGATATTCAAAATGGTGGATTTTTATTTTTGTAAAGATATCATGGAATTCTGGGTAACTGGGTGGTGCCATAGAGAGCCAGCCCTGAACTCAGGAAAACCCAAGTTCAAATGTGGTCTCGGACACTTATTATGTGACCCTAGGCAAGTCGCTTAACCATCTTTGTCTGAGTTTCCTCATCTGGAAAAGGAAATGACTCCAGTATCTTTGCCAAGAAAATCTAAAATGGGATCATGAAGTTGAACGTGACTGAACAATAACAACATGGAATTCTGCATCCATATCCACTCATGCATCCATTCATCATGCCATTCAATGCATGAACTGCCTGGGTGCCTTCATCACATAATCATTGCAAGAATCTGTTCTGGTCCCATCTATGCAGCCAACAATCGCCGACCCAGTACACAAAAGCAACAGTGGGATTCTCTCCTTTTCTAACATCTGGTAAGATTTTCTTTTCAGCTATGGTTGAATCATAAAAACCATAGCCATATTTTAAAAACTAAAGGCACTCCCACAGGGTGAAACTCTTTTAAGATAATTAATCATGATATGAGAAAGAAGTAACACCCTATTTTGTCCAGCCATGCTGTTTTTTTTAATCTGACAGATTTCAATGATGCAGTGAATTTTTATCAATGCAGATCAGAACTTGTCCTACAATTTTTAATCTTGAGATAGTTGCCTGGGGACGCTATGAGTTTAAGGGATTTGTTCATGGTCACATAGCAAGTGTGTGTCAGAAATTGGACTTAAAACTCAGGTCTTCTTGACTCTTGAGATCAGTTCTCTCTATTCACTGCTCCTGCTACCTCTTAACCATGTTATAACTATTTTTGCTCCTCTCCCTTCTTCTTTCCAAAGACGTTTATTAAGCACCTACTGTGTACAAAATATTATGCATGACTCTCAGGGAAAGTTTATTAAGATATGGTCTCTGTCTTCATGAAGCTTATGATTTGTAGATATTATATATTAGAAGATCAAGGAATAAATCTTTGATTGCATCCTTTTGTCACCCCAGTAATATTATGGCTTTGAAAGAAAAAGAAGCCATGAACTCCCATAAAACTCTGATGGTAGTCAACAGTGCTTAGTAGTTATGTTCAAATATCATTATAATGTTTTTTGCTGAGAGATGCTCAGTGTCAAAATTACTGTAAGATTCTGTACCCAGGAGACTTGCATTTCCACTTCTAAAATATTTTTTTTCATAGCCTTCTGATCCAGAGCTAAATTATGAATCACAACAATAGCATATACTGTGCAATCTAGCAGGGCCATCTTGCAAGCATCCTGCAGAGAAGGGCATTATAATTAAGAACTAGACATGTCTAGACGGCTGGTTTTCATTTACTGAAGGCAAAGTGTTTTTGCAATCATTCTTGGCTGATTTTCTGGGTTTCATTATAAGACATCTCTTCAGGAGTTTATAAGAAAACCATAGGTGTCACGAGCAGCTCTCTAGAGGATGTTCAGCACCAAATATTAATGATAGAATATGATAATTCTTACATTTGTATAGCACTTAAAACTTTTCAGTGTACTTCTGCATCTATGATTTCTCCTTCTTATAAAATTAAGCTTTAATTGTAACTACTACTCAAGACAAAGGCGCACATCAGTCTACAATTGCAGTTAGCCTCTATATAAATGAATTATACTGTGATCTCAGGCTCCTGGGCAGAGACTACATCAACAAAAAACATTGTGCACATCGGCTTTCAGAAAAATTCTGCTCATTTAGAAGTTATTAAATGAGGACCACCCAGGTCCCGGTTTTCAGGATAAATGAGCTAGCAATATTTCTATAAAAACACCTTTTTTCTTTTAGAATATTATCATTCTTTTGGCGCTATTACTGTATATGGTGTTTTATGGGTGAAAAATATTAGCTGCTTGCATGACTCCTGTCAAATCTAGGACCCTACGGGATAGGGCTAATGATTATCAAAGATAAAGTGCAATCGACAAATCCCAAAGGAAACACTATATTGGGAAAAGGACGCAGTTCTCCCATGTGGTCCAAGTTGTGATCAATGACAGCAAAACCAGAAATCCTTCCAGGTCAAACAAAAGGTTATTGAAACACAAAATCCAGAGTGCAAGGAAAGAAGGGAGAAATGGAGTTCATAGTCAAAGTTCCAAGGTCAGGGTTTATATATAGCCTTGAGGACGAGTCACTGCAAAGGGGAATAATTCCTGCCTCTGTAATTTAACTATTTGTGTGACCTTGGGCAAGTCACTTAACTTCTCCAGGCTTCAGTTCCTCATTTATAAAAGGAGGAGATTAAACTAGATGACTTTGTATCTTCTAGTCCTAAATCCCCATCCTATTGTCTAGGGGGAGTAAAAACTTCTCAGGCACTTTTGGATTGTTAACTGCCCTGCCCCCCTCCATTACTGCTGTCAATCAGCAGCAAGTCCTTTCTGGAGTTTTTCAACCCCCACCTTCAGTCCGTTGTCTGCTTTCCTGCCTCTGAGGGTCCCTCTTCTCAACCAATGGGAGTGAGGGACAATGGGGGGAAATATGACCCTGATGTGTTAGGGTTTAAAAACTGTTGGGGGCAGCTAGGTGGCACAGTGACTTAGAGCACTGGCCCTGGAGTCAGGAGGACCGGAGTTCAAATCCAGCCTCAGACACTTAACACATACTAGCCATGTGACCTTGGGCAAGTCACTTAACCCCAATTGCCCTGCCTTCCCCCCTCCAAAAAGGAAAAAATAAAAATAAAAACTTTTGTTTGCCACACCTTGGGTTCTTCTTTCTCATGATCAGCTATGGGGAAGACTGCCCTCTTCTCCCAGGGAAGAGAATAAATTCCTGTTCTTATCTTAAGAGATCTCTGTGTTTGTTTTTGATTAAATTTTGAGATGAGGTTTTTTCATCCCAAACATGATAATTTGCATTTGTAAGATGAATTATTTCACACATGCATTGTGCCAAGCTGCCTCTCAACCATGCTGTAACAGTACTTTTCTCTTGTTCACTTGTTCTCTTCCATAAACATTTATTAAACACCTACTGCATATAGAAGACTGTGCAAGGCATTGGGGGAGACACAAAGTTTATATAAGATGTGATATCTTCATGGAGTTCATGATTGTAGTCACTATGTATTGGGGGCATATTTCAATTATCACATGCAAATCTCTGTAATAATTAGCCACTTCATCACTATGTGTGTATCTTCTTTACTAGCGGTTCATAAACAATTGCTCCTTGGAAGGATGATCTAGGTTGATGTGAGAGGGAAGGATGAAGAGGAGACTTTTGTAGAAGCAGACAGGCTCAGCAGTGGTGGGAGATCTAGCAAAGGGGAAGAAGTAAGCTGTCGGGTCAAGATACCATCAGAATGGCTAAGTCTTGTGGTATTACAGACCAGAGAGTGTTTCTACCACACAGTTCTACATACCAGGTAGATCCCAGGAGCAGATGAAGATATCACAAGATTGACCACAACACCACATTCCAGCCAACTTTGAAATGGTGAATTTATGAATTACTGTGCAATCTAACCACCCCCCCGAAACCACAAACAAGCCCGGAAAGGTAGAACCTGACCTTCATTACAGGCTACAGTGTCTTCCCTTCACTACTTCTCTTTATTTGGATTAGACCGCTTGCCTCTGAGATCTAACTCGGTGGGTATCCCAGCCCCTGCCATGGAGTGCACATAGTGTGTTAGCTATCATGGCTGAGGTGCACTGGTCTGAGATGGGGAGAGTGTTCAAGGCTCTTTTTTTTTTGTGATGGAGCTCTCCATCCTCACTCTTCTTAACAAGAACTAGGTTCCAGGGCAGAGGTGGAAGGTTGGGCGAGCCCCTTCTGCCAAGTGTTTTCCAGAAATTCCTGCAGTCACCAGACCTGGTTAACAAGTAGATCTGGCTGGCCAGAATAATGATAGCTACCACTTACATGGTATTTTAATGTTTGCGCAGATGACTTCATTTGATCCTCACAAGTCTGTGAGGCACAAGTGATATTATTCTGCCCTTTTTTGAGATGAGGAAAATGAAACAGAGAGATTAGGTAACTTGTCCAGTCACAGAGCTATTAAGCATCTGGGACAGGATTTGAATTTAGCTCTCTGATTTCAAATCCAGCACTCTTTCCACTACGCCACCTATTATCACCTGACACTTGGTTCATCATATAGCTTATATGGTGCTAACTTCTCTGCCTCAGCAGAGTGAAAAATATCCTGTTAGACTGCTGCTCCTGTAAAGTAAGTTTTGGCTTAGGTCTGAGGTGGGGTTATGGTTGCAGATAATGTATGTGTGCTCCAGAGAATTCTTCCAACAATAGTTTTGAGCCCTACAGAATGGTATATTGGATTATATACCACCAGATAACAAATTCCCAGCTGGACTGGGAAAGAAATGAAGAAAAACGGCATATTAAGGTTCAATATCTTTAACACGCTTCTCTAATTTATAACTCATTGGCTGGATGCCTTGGATTATAGGTTTGGACCAACTGATAAGTCCAACGACTACCAGAAGGGAGATACAGAATTTCAGGCACATTCACTCTCAATGGCCAATCAGATTCCACAATGCTGTGTGGAGATAAAAGCTAGTTTGATTTTGAGGGCCTGGTTCAGGTAAGTTATAGGTAGTACTGTGGAGATTAGTTGGTGTGGGGCTGGGTAAATAGGAATCACTACCCTCTTTCATCATAATGTCAAGAAGGCTAGTCCATGGATGGTTCCGTGTCTGGGTCACAACGGGGCCTGGTGACACAGATGGACCTAACCCAGTATCCCACAAACTGAATGCACTCCCTCTCACCCATCTTTCATTAAACTATTAGCGGGCAGCCTGGGCAAATAAGTACATGTTGTTTCTCCTGACTGAATAGTTCCTTGAGCACATGTATTATTTCATCTTGTCTTTGTATCCCCAGCTCCCAGTACAATCCCGGCTATGTAGTGGCACTTCATAAATGCTTTTTGATCTCAAATGCAACATGCCCAAAAGAGAATACTTTAATAGTCACACCTTGTACAAGGAACAGCTTTTCTTGGGAACACCGAGTCTCACTGACTCACTCTTGGCAATTAGGCATCAATCAATCGACCTATTTAGTGACTACACAGGAAAGGATGGTTAAAATTCTGTGGGCTAATATTTTTTTGACTTAAAATCTCTATGATTAATGTTGGAAATATTGTCCAGTGTTTTGATTCCACTATTCTTATTCCCTTTCCTAACCCGATAATTCCACGTCCCCTATCACTTTAAGGAAGAAAGAGAATTCTCCGTTCATCTCTATTTTGGCATTAAAATATTAAAAAGGTTGGGAAGAAAGTGTATAGAAAGTATAAGAACTCAGGACACATCTAGACCATTTTTATGTTGGTCATTGGCAAGATAGGTTTTAGTACAGCTGCCTACAAAGTAAATTCCTACAAAGAAAGTGCTATTTCCTACCAACTTCGATCATAAGAACGTTGATGTGATCACACAGAAAAAATAATCTCCCAGAAGACTGACTGGGAAAGTTGCTGAAAAGAGCAGCTGCAGCTTCCCAGACCACGGGACTGGAACATACCCCAAACTCTGAGGCTCATTTACTCTGTTACCCTTTGGTCTGTTTCGTGCTCTTCCCTGCCTTGTGGCTAGGCAACTTACCCCAATCAAAAAGCAGGATAGCTTAGTATCTAGGGTACTAGACGCAGTCAGGAAGACCTGGGTTCAAATCCTGCCTCAAACACTGTTTTGTGATCTGGGCAAGTCCCTTAATATTTCTGCGACCTAGTTTTCTCACGTGTAAAAGGAGACGAGACTCACAACTCCTGACAGTGCCTTCCACGATCTCAGTTCTCGAGCTCCTGCTTGCCCTGTCACTACTCTAAACTCTGGCTGCTGCAGGTGGAAACCCCCTTCCTCGGTCTCCCTGCCTGTCATCTCACCTCAGTCCAGCTGGCTTTACGCTTCCCCGCTCCTCACTCTTCCACCCTTTCCTCTGACACCCCTTCTTTGTCCCGCTGCCCAGCTCCGCGGAAGCCCCCCAGGCTCGCGCTTCAGTGGCCTCTCTTAATGACCCCGCATGTAGCCTGCTCGATACACTTGTGCGGGTGCCCCTGGAGGGCGGGCACAGCCTTGGACCTCTCTTTGCACCCCTGGCCTTGGCACAGTGCCTGGCCCGCGGCGGGCGCCACAAGACGCTCGTGGGAGCCGAGGAGGGGCTGCAGGAAGACGGGGGCCCATTCCACGAGCCTAAAACTGACTCAGGCCACGCCCGCTCATTGCTCCTAGTCCGGCCTGCTCCGCGCGGCCGCCCTTCAAGCGCTCCAAGGCCGCTTCCGTCATGCTGCTCCTCGCTCCCCTCCACTGATCCCCGACAATCACGGTCTCGGAAGGGCTGGGCGGGGCCGCTGCCCTCGCGGCCTCCGTGAGCGCCCCCGGGCACCACGAAGGCTCGGGAACGCGGCCGGGAATTGACGTGCCCCGCGCGCCCACTTCCGGATGTTTCTACTCTAGAACATACTTTGCATCCCGAAGTCTTCCCACGTGCCCCTCCCCACCCCCACGGCGTTCCACGTTCGAGGACCGGGCCCACCCTCACCTTGGCACGAATCCGAGGCGTGCGCGCGCGCCGTCTCGGGCGCTTGCCCCCGCCTCTTGGCCGCCCACCTACTCCTCCTCGGGAGAAGCCTAGGGGCGAGCACGCGCCGCCTCCTCCCGCCCTTTTGGAGGAAGCCGAGGCGTGGGCGCGCGCTCCCTCTCGGCTCCCGCGCACGCGCGCCTCGCCACGCCCCCCCCCCCCCCCCCCCCCGGCTCCCAGCCCTATCCCTCCTTGCGCCTCGTGGCTGGCCTCGGGTTAGTCGATCTCTGAGGGGGGAAGAAGAGGCAAAAGGGCGGGATTGCTGGGGCGGGCATGGAAGAAGAAGCGGCTCGGGGCTTAGACTGGAACAGTGAGGAGACGGTGGTGGAGGGGTCGGTGCCCGACAGCGAGAGGGAGGATGAGGAGCTGCTCCTGGAAAGGTGACGGCCCCGGCGGCGCCCGCCCGCCCGCTGCGGCTACCCCGCGGAGCTCCGGCCCGGCCCGGCCTGCGGCGACGTTCGAGGCTCCCGGCCCGGCCGCGGCTGTCCCCCTTCCCCCCCAGCCCCCCAGCCCCGCAGCGCCGTCGGGCGGGGCCGGGACTGCAGGCCTAGGAGCCGAGGCGGGGGGAGGGGGGTAAGCGATGTGCGCTGTGGGCCCCCGAGGCCCCTCTGGAAGCGCAGGCTTATCACAGAGGGCGCTTTTTGCCCCTCGGTTTGGGGCACTTCCCACGGAAAGACGCTTTTGCTTGGGGCGCTCGCGTGGGGGGAGGGGGTTAGGGCTCGCTGGGACGTGGCATCGACGGCCTCCGTACGGCCTGCAGAGCGCGCCGTCATCCGGTATCGCCTCGTTTTGTTGTCGGGGCGCACGCCGGCCCGGGGGTTCGTGGACGCCGCTCGGGGCTGGCAGAGGAGGCGTTGCCCGGGCTCCCCTCGCTGGTGAGGGCGTGTCTGGGGCTAAGAACGCTGGGTAAAGAGCTGGCGGCGTGAAGTCCGCACGGGAGAGCGCGCCGTGGAGGCGCAGACGTCCCTTGTCACGACCCAAGGTTTAAGGGGAAAAGGGGGCGGCTGTTTGTTACTCAGCCCCGGGAAACGACGGGAGGCGTTGGTGCGCCCGGGCGCGGGGAGGTTGCGGGTGTGTCGTGAGCGCAGCCGCCGCTCCCGGCGTCGGCCTGGTGCCGGCCGGGGCCTCGCACGTGTCTGCGCCTCTGGGACGAAGGGGGCCGCGGAGGGAGCGCTGATGGAGCAGATGGTTCCGTGTGGTGGGGCTGCTTCTGGGCCTCCCGCCTTCAAGGTGTATCAGTGTGCTGTGACTTTCAAGTCCCTTTTTTTAATCGGCTTTTGTAACCGATTGCTTCTTTGTGAGGGCGGGTGAGGCCAAGAGGAAGTGTTGATACACTCACATTCTGCCTGGTTTTACAGTGGAAAACACTTTTAATGCGCAGCCTCTTTTTCCTGGTCCGGCTGCAAGGTCCGCAGGAACGCCCTGCACGGGGGAAAGTCTCTTATCTCTGCTGTTTCCCCCACTCACTGAGCTCTGAACTTACAAATGGCTTCAGTTCCGCTGGTTGAGGAATGAAACGAGAGGAGGGCGGAGACTTGAGAAAGATGCATTTTTCTAGTAGCTGGTTTCGTGAGAGGCAGCTCCCAGGTTCAGATTTCTTGCTCGCTCTTTGGACGTCAGTGGGCTTTAGACAGGGTGGAAGTAACTTTCCTTGAACACCTGTGTCTTTGACTCTCTTGTTGCTCTCTCTTGTCCCTGTCCCTTGTCTCATACCTATCTGGTCCTTGATGGACGGGATTATTCAAATACGTTGGAGTAGCCGCTGGAAAAAAGCAGGCGAAGCCTACTTTAGCAGATCAGCGTGGAAGTCCTGGATCTCTGGGTTATCCGTTCCGTGGTCTGGTCAGATACTCATTCAGCAAACATGCCAGGCGCTCCTCAGGGCTGAGGATACAGACAAAAGCTTCCGCAACCATCCCTGTCCCCAAGGACACTGCACTTACCTCGGGGCTGCACCACAGGCACGTGTAAAGAAACCTAGAATAGATTCAAAGGATACAAAGTAATTTCAAGAAGAAGAGAGAGAGCGCTGCTGTCTGGGAGAATGATGAAGCTGATGACAGCTTGGCTGTTGAGGGAAGGTACAACTAAGGGGTACAGTGAAGAGGGGCTACATTCCAAAACAATGGGATCTGCCTGTGCAAAGGCCTGACAGTGGGAGATAGCATTTTGAGAAAAGGAACAGCTATTGGATATTGGACCAGTTTCACTGGAATGGAGTGTGCAGAAAGGGAAGGAAAGGACATAAGGTAGCTAGTAGAAGCCTTAATGTTTTAGTCTTTAAGTACCAGACTGAAGATTTTCCCCTAGAGAGAGTAGAGAATCACTGAAGGTTTCTGAATAGGGAAATGAAATAGATCTATGTTTTAGGAATAAAGAAGATTTAAGAGGAAAGAGATTAGAAGCATGTAGATCAATGAGGAGGCTATGGCATGAGTTTGGGCAAGTGGTGATAAGGATCTGAACTAGGGTGAAGACGGTGTAATTAGAGCGGAGATGAATGGGAGAGATACTATGGAGATGGAAAACTTGGTAAATTGTAGGATGCAGGGGCTAGATGGGGAGGAAGCAGTAATACAGAAATGTTACTGAAGTTGTTAACATGTGTCCTGAATAGGAACAGAGAGGTTTCAAGGAAGGGTGAGTGTGGGGGAAAATTTCTGTTTTGAACACATTGAGTTTGAGGTGGCTGTGTTCTGGAAGAAAGGAATAAAAACCTTGATTTCATTGTTTCCACAACAGAGTTGGTAATACTTGTCCTGTTTACCTCACAGGGTTGTTCTGAGGAATAAGATAATGTATGTAAAAAGAATTTTGTAAAATGTGAAGTGCTATGCAAAATATAGGTTGTTATTAGTTATAGTTAAAGACCAGGGGGATGAACTTCTGTGAGCCTGGCTGGGCAAACTCCCAGAGTTCCAGACCACTTTTACACAAAAAGCAATGAGGTAAGATGTAAGAAAGTACAGTTTACCCCACAGCCTTGATTGCTTGTCCAGGATGGTTCAACCCTCATGTAATAAGATTCTAGAAAAGGGTCTTCATTATTAACAAATTTATCATAAGTTACTTTGCCTTAGTTACGATATCACTTTGATAACTATAAGGTCATGGATATAGTCTCTTTGTGGATATGTTAGTATAATTCTGTTCTGTGGCCACTCTCAATCCCAGACAGCTCTCTTGAAAATGCATGGAATTGGTTTAAAAAAAAAAAAGGAAGTATTTGTGGGGGAATGAAGTAATATTAACATGGATAATCCATGTCAATAGTTGGAAGAACAATTTGAAGTACTCATCCCGCTGGTGGTGAGTCGGTAGTATTTTTGCATACTCTTTTAAACATTAGTGAAGAAATTGTTTTGAAATACCCATTCCAGTAATGACAACAGAGGGTTAAATTGTGGTACTGAGCCATATTGAACCAATCTTAGCTTTAAGAAAGGAAGGGATTGCCCTTCTCCCAGGAAAGGGAAAGGTGCTGGGACCAGCCATTGCCGCTGGGCACCAGCCTTTTTTTCCCCTCCTGTATTTTTGGAAGACCTTTAAAAAGTCACCCTTAGTAATTTGGATAATGCGTCTCAATTGCCCCAGAGGAAGTTGGGAGATAGATGACAAAGAGCTAGAGTGACTTCCTGTATCCCCAAAAGACTTGATTGGATGGTGTAAAGTGGGAGTACACCCTGGAGACACTGACTATGCCAATTGTAGGGTGGAAGGTAACACAGGGTTGCTTCTGGCACTAGCAAGTTCACTCTTGATCTGGGCAGACAGGAAGACAAGAATGGAGATACAGTAAGTGGTTAATTAAGCTTACTTTATTTTAATCTTCTCAAGAGGAGGTTTGCTGATAATGGGAGTACAACTCCTATTGTGTCCCTTATTCTTGCAGGGCTAGGCGAGAATGGGAGTTTTCAATTCCTTAGGCCCCCCCAAATCTCGATGGGGGCCAGTTGAGGCTAACACACATTAACAGTTTCCCCCAGAGCCTTGATGGGGGCTGATCAAGGAAAGTACAGCATTCCAGCTTGTGATTTCCCCCCTAAGCCTCAATGGGGGCTGGTTGAGGCAAGCACACGTACACATTCCCCTTTGCATTCCTGTTCTCCACTTACTGACCAGTGTTCACTTGATTTATTTACAAAGAAGGCAATTTTCCAGTAATGGGCTCATAAGTTTACATTAACTTCAGCAATATCACGGTGTTTACCAGCTCAAATCAAATGTTCACATTATCTTAAGATTATAATATGATACTAGATGTGGTGGAGTTGTTTACAAGTCATGAGCCTGGGTACTTGTATCTATGAGCCTGGGAACTATTGTCTAAAAAAGAATAACAAAATTCACCTTACATGCTCTAAAGTCTACCTTACATACAGATGGGTTAACGCAAGTGGGAAGCACACTGTCAAAGCATTGGAAGAAGGAGGTGGTACATGCGATAGACTAAACAAAGGAAAGGCCTGTTTGAGTAGAATTAGAAAGAGAAGAGCTGAATAAAGGGCAAAAAGTACCCAAGATGCCCACTGGCAGCTGAGAATAACAGAAGTGAGGAGAAGTGCCTGTGACTGAATTGGGGCTACTTTCTCTTTCAAGGTTCTTTATGTGTGTTTGAGGAGTTTTAAAATGAGGAGCTAATAATCAGTTTCTCCTGTGCACTTAAATTCCTAGATTAAATGAATGATTATGTGACAACTCAGAAGGCATTAGAGAAGGGGAAAGAAAACCCATGTATGAGACTTCAATTTCCAGTGAGATTTATTCAAGGATATTCAGAACAGCTGAATGGGTCAGAAAGCTTGGAGATGGGTGAGTGGTAGTATAGCTCTCCAAATCTGTATCCAGACTGGGGTAGCTGTGTAGTGGCTCCCCATACGACTTCTTAGCTTTCTCCTTCTGCACAGGAAGAGTCCCATGAGGGTGGTGGTAGTAATAAATCCCTGTGTTAGGGATAATCCTCCCTTTCCGAGTGTTCTAAGACAGTGATAGGTATTTTGAATATTGTAATTGGTTGAAGGGGATGAGAGTCATTGTATTATAATGTCCATCTCCCCAGTCTCTTTAAGGTGGACTAAGGAGGGAATGTGGAGCACCTTATCTATTGTTCTAGATGCTATGGGACTGTTTGGGTCAAGATTTTCCTATGAAGGTAAATTAGGAGATGGAGATAATTGGGGAGGTGGGGAAAACCTTCTTAGCTGTTTTTAGGGGTGAAAATAAAAGGAAGAAAACAAAGCCATATAGAGTTACAGCATAATAGGTCATTGATACGGGCACAAATGTTCTCACGGAGTTCTACCTCTAAATTGCCTTATCGCAGTTAGAAGGTTAGCTATAGGTCGGTGGTTCTCAACCTTCCTAATGCCGAGACCCTTTAATACAGTTCCTCATGTAGTGGTGACCCCCAACCATAAAATTATTTTCATTGCTACTTCGTAAAACTGTAATTTTGCTACTGTTATGAATTGTAATGTAAATATGTGATATGCAGGATGTATTTAAATTGAACATAACCCACAGGTTGAGAACCGCTGCTATAGGTTATTCTCTCAAGTGAGTATTAAAGTCCCTCTAATGAAGTTTGTTCATAGATTTTTTTTCTCTTGAGATTCAACAAACAAATGCTAACTTAGGTTCTGCAGGGGAGGAGAAAACAAACTTCCAGTGTACAAAAATCCTAACATGGAGTAAAAGCCCCCATATGTGAATTTAGTTATGAATAAATTAATATATACTTATATAGATTTTATAGTAAGCAATATTAATTTATTTTCATTGCTCAGAGGAAGAATAGCAATTACAAAATTTTAAGAAACGAACATATCGCAATATATATTATAAGGTGGCTTATAGAAACTACCAAATAAACACTATACAAAATGGTTCATGATGTAAAGATAGAGGAATGGAAACTGCCCCCCCCCCCCCCATGGATGTAATTACAGGAAATAGTACTACACCATGAAGTCGTAATGTGTAAATATTATGAAGTATGACCAGTTCTGAATTTAGAAAGGAACATTTTGATTGGCTGAGAAAACAAATTAGGTCTACCTTTGTGGGTTGTAAATCATTAAGCCCTGAGGAACTCAGGATATTCCAGGCTTAGAGCAGTTGTGGAATGAAATTTCTATAGGTGGGGAAAAGAGAATTTCTTTCTTGTCCTCTTCTTTCCCCCAAGACATCATGACATAAAGCAGCAGAGCAAGAGATACTCCTTCTAGAAGTTAAAGGCTGGGAAAGATTGCAGGTCAAAAGAAGACACCGCATCCAGAGATAAGTAGATGGAACGTCTCTGAGGTGACACAGTGCGCATGCCAAAAGACACGTTAACTCTTAGGAAAGGCATTTACTAAAATGTCCTGACAAGAACAGAACAGAAATTAGAATAGCATTCTCCCCATAAATCTGAGGCAGGAGGGTTATCAGGCGTAGAAACACAGATCATGGACAGATGTGAATTTAAACGATTATCCGGGGGAAGAAGCAGCTTTAAAGAGTGTGACCTCTGGCCATCAAGATTTGGATTGTGGAGAAGAGTCAGTTCTAGGAACCCAGCCTGAGTTTTCTATGAAGAGAAAGGAAAAGATTTCAGGTCCTAATCTAAACAATTATTTTATTATCATTGTACCTTATTATCACGTACTTATCATTGTACGTTGTAGTACCCCTTTTCTCAGGTATTATTAGGTTTATAGGGAGAATGTTTTTGTATTCTTGCCGTGCCATCTTAGTAAATACCTTTGCTAAGAGCTGATTGTGTTTACTGCCGTAAATGTTCATTGGTAGCACACTGGTAGGGGCATATGAGCTATGGATTATCCCAAGAACCTGAGGGAGCAGCTACCCTCTTGAGACTCAACCGTTGAGTGCATATGCAAGTCGGGGGAGTCATTTAAAGGCCCCTACAACAATGCCCCTTGCTGGGAAGAGAGAACTGCAGCAACAGAAGAGACAGGAGAGTTGATAGAGTACTGAGCGGGGAACAGATTTTGGCTTTATCTTCCTGCACTTCCCTCAGGATTGTAGTGCATTACATAAGAATTGTCTACCTTTCCTATAGGGTGATGGTGGCCTCCTTGGTGGGGATGGTCTCTTGATTTTCTGTGGACTCAGGACCAAGCCCTTTCTGTGTCCATTATTTTATAGGTAAAAAATAGTCTGTGTTTAAAGATTTGTGATTCTGAGTGCGTCTGAAGGGAACTGATGACTATTCTTGGGGAAGTGCCTGCTAGTCAAGTTCTTGCTTTCTGTCTTGGTGGAGACAGTGAGCCAAATAATGAGAAGTGCAGCTCCAGAGTTACCTGAGCCCTTTGTGCCAGGAAGAGGCCTTTCATATAAGAATGCCACCTATATTAAATGCATATTTGTAGAAGTATCGTGTTAGTGAAAGATTGTACTAAAACTGCTAGATGGAAAGGAGAAATTAAGCATTTATATGGCACCTACCATACATCAGGCATTGTGCTGAGCACTTCAGAAATATTTCATTTGATTTTCATAACAACCTATGAGGTAGGTCTTATTACCTCCATTTTTTACATTCGGGGAATCTAAAGCAGGCTCATGTAGCTTACAAGTATCTTGAGGCTGAATTTGAACTCAGATCTTCCTGACTCCAGGCCACAACCTTCTATCCACTGGGCCACCTAGCTGCCTCATAAATAGATAAGTAACATCATATAAATATCACAGATAGATGAATAACTTTAGATAAATGTTGAATACTAGCCTTTAGGTTTTGGGGTTCTTTTTGCCACCAAGTAGCATATAATGTCCCCCCTATACTCTTTCACATAAAAAAAGTTCATGTTGACAGCTATCTTATGAGGCTATACTGGAAACATAATGATTGAGATTAAGTTTATTTTTCTTTTAGTCATATAGTCATCTTCTTCAGTTTCTTTTGAATGTCTGGGACAGATGACCCATCTTTATATCCCTTACTTCCTAACTGATTATAATTCTAGAGTTTGACATTCAAAAGCATAATTCCTTAGGAATCATGGAAAAAGTCATATAATTGACAAGAATACCAGAGAGTGGTTTTATGTGTATGACTTTTTTATAATATGAAAGGTCTTTTAATGTTTTCAGCCTCTAGATTGTCCTTTGGATGGAATATAGGGTGGGGCAGAGTGGATGATGGGGTGAAGTGGTAAATGTTTAAAAAATTATTCGTGATACATTTTCAAGTTTACAATGCATCGTTAATACTTTTTCCTTACTTTCTTTAGACAGTCTACAAAACAAAAAAAAATCAAATTCCAATTAGTTTTTGAGATTTCTGAGGTGTAAATGCTCACACTGAAAATTTAACAGTGGCCCTCAGAGACTTTGGTACTGGTCTGAGCACATTTTGTAGATTTTCAACTGGCATTTTTTTCCCCTATGGGAACAAAGAATACCTATGATATATTGGCTAGGTACTACTGTCATGTTGATCTCCTAGTATCTGTTCCAAGTAACAGATATCCTGGGGAGATTTTTCCTACACGTAATTTGAAGGTATTGTGTTCTCCAAAATTTTCCTCCTCAATAGGGATTTGCACTAATCAATCAATCAATCACAAGCATTTATTTATTGGGCACTTGTACCAGGGGCCATCCTAAGCACTGGGAGATACAAAGACAAAAGTGACAAAGTTTCTCACACTTACTGATAACCTCAAAGAAGGGACTAGCAGCTAGGAGCCCTGGGAAAGGTCTCCGACAGGGTTACAAATTTACACTTTAATAACCTCTGTGCTTAGGCATGTAGGGGGTTGCAACCTGCATTCATGAAGGGGTACCCAAGATGAGGAAATCTTGGGTCTTTATAGTAGAGACATGTTTAAATAAATATCTATGCTAACATATGTTTGGAGTTTGAACTAGGCCCCCAAAATAGAGTCCAAACACACCATTTCCTCTGAAGAATAAATCTTCAAATATTGAAGGACACAGTTCATAACACCTTTACTACAACATAAAGATAAGGTGCTGAGTCTTCCCTTTTATGTATGTCTTCCTAGTCAGTGGCAGTTAACAAATCATGGATTACAGAATGAGTTTTTAAAGTACTTGGGAGCTGTGATGAACTATTTGGGTCTCTCTAAAAGGAAGCAGCCACATTGCTGTAAATGATTTTGTGTTTGTGTCATTCTAGAAGCATCCTCTCCAGAGAGTCATCTTGTGTACAAACTCAGAGAGCAGATGAATAAACAAATGATACACGCGGTATGTAGAGAGATTTTATTACTATAGATATATAGGACTGTGGCTGAAATGTCCCTGATAAATGTTTTGAAGCACCAATTGGTGCTTTCTCTTGTGATGGAAAATGGAGAGTAAAAGTACTTTCATTCTTTCCTGTTCTTGGCCCCTTTCTTCCTCTTGCTCAGTTTTCTTGCCTTCAGCACCATAAATAAATATCTTTGCATCCTGGAGACAAAACGTTTGCCAGAGGTGGGGAGGAGGTTGAGGAAGAGACCGTTTGGGCTGTGGCCACGACTGAAAGGCGCTACCACCTGCGAGAGGGGTCAGATTGAAGAAGAGTTCATATGATAGGACTTCGGGGGAGGAAACTCCTAAAGCTCCTCATTTTAACAAATTATTTTTCTTAACTGAGTATTATGCTCAATTTTTTTCTAAGCTACACAGAAAGTGCTGTCATTGCCCTCTAAATTTCCAAGTCCAGGAGCCAAACCTGATGACCCTATCCTAGTTATGGTTCTTCTAGCTCCTCTATCCTTTTTCATTTCCTTCTCTATGATTATTTTGTGAAAATTTACTATCACTTTGAGAAAACTTATAGAATAAGATTGTGAAATACTCTTTTTTTCTTCCTTGTTGGGAGAAGAGGTGATGAAAATGATGTTAGGTTATCATGATTTTTATTCTTATACTTTCTAAGTTATAACTGGCCAACTCTGCATGTGAAACATATGTTAGATATGTTTTGAGGGGTGTGACTAGAGAGGAAGAAAGGAAATAAGCTTTTATTAAGTGCCTAATAAGTGCCAGGTGTTGTGCTGTCTTTAGTAGTCCTCTGAAAATGTAACTATTCCCAATCTTTAAATAAGAATTTAAATCAATAACTTACTTGAGCATGATTTTTTCCAAAGATTAGCACACCAGTCATCTTCCTGAGAGGTGGGTATCTGGACAGGTAAGTTTTGATTTGGGGCCATAAAATAGGACTCTAGGCAAGGGTGTAGGAAAGTATATATGTTTACATATTTGTTTATTAACTAGAATTCTTTTACATTTGGTTATATATCATTTACATTGAAAAATCTTAAGTGAATATCATACCTACACTGTGCAGTGAATATCGCTGTTTAAAAACATTTGCAGTCTGAAAATGGAATTTTAGACATTTAGATTTGAAATACTATTTTGCAATTTAAAAAAGAGTGAGCAAATTAGAAGGGTTTTTCTTAATAAAAATCTAAAATCACATTTTCCCCTGTTATCCTACAATTAACAAATGGGTTTCTAAGTAAATTCTTCCTTAATGTTAAGAACAAATGTGAACATTTCAGCCGTGAAGGTGAATTTATATATTTATGTCTGTGGAAAAAGAGAAAAAGGAAGCTGTTAGCAGGAGCTATCTCCTTTGAGGCTATCTTGTTATCTATATTATATTTTTATTTTCTCTATGCATATAAGTGTCATGTGAGTAATTAAGGCTTAACAAAGTAAGTAACTGATTTCTAGCAAGTGGGCAACTCCTGCAAGAAAAATTGTAGAATTTAAAATGCGTGTCTTATATGACCTCTGAGATCGCTGGTAACATTTTATAAATATGCCTTGTCAGAAGTCTTTTCCTGACAATCCTTTTTGGTTGTAAAAGTCCAGCTGACAGGAAATTCAGAGAGTAACAACTTCTCCAGAGCCGAGGAGCAATGTAATATCACTAAAAGAGACGGTAGAAGAGGCAGTAACTTAAAATGAGAACAGAATCATCAGACAGGTGAGAGACATCTGGTTTGGTCTTTTCGGACCATTCTGAAAAATTTAAGCCACAAGCTTTGTAGAATGATGATTTGGACCTAAAGGCATGGAAAGGAGTATCATTACCATATATGTTGAAACAGAGAGAAGTTTGCACAGATACAGAGCTGATGTGATTTTATTGCTTATTTTCATGGTTTTATTTAATATTACTCAGGAGGTATTTAGACATTCATGGTCTTAGTGGCTTTATTTTAGTCATGCCATGGCCTACTCCAGGGAACCCAAAGAGAGGACACCCTCAAAAGTCTTTTTCTGTCGATATTTTTTGACATTTGGGACGACTTTTCTTAGCAATAGAGGAACAATGCAGTATTGCTAAAAGTGATTGTTGAAGAGGCATTTTATGATACATTAAGAAAGCATTTTGTGATATAACCCCTTCCTTTAGAAATGAACACAATAATATATTTCATAGTATGCTCCTGAAAACTGGGCACATTTAACCCAATATTTAGAATTCTGACACCTGCTATGTAATTAAAGGTTGTATAATAACATGAAGTTTTAGCTTAGTACAGTTCAGTGGTCTAGATCAGTGGTTCTCAACCTTCCTAATGCTGTGACCCTTTAATCCTCGTATGTGGGTGTATCTGCATGTGGGCGGGCCCGCTTGGAGACAGATAGAGGAACGATGTTTGGGTTCCTAAGACCATCGGAAATATGTGTTTTCTGATGGTCTTACGTGACCCCTATGACCCCTGGGAAAGGGGTATTCGACCCCCAAAGGGGGTGCGACCCACAGGTTGAGAACCACTGGTCTAGATATTTTAGCCACAAGAGGAAATAACTGGGAGAGCTTGGAATTTGATGGCAAACACATGAGTAGGATGGATACTCAGAACCAAAATGGCTGAATTTTTACTTGCTTGCCCCTTTCTTTCCTAGCCCCCAAGAACCTCTCAGTACACAAAAGCCAAGTAAGAGTAAAATAAAGAAAACAAAGACTTAAAAAATAAAATCTTACGGTTTTTTTTTTAAGTTGATGTACGTTCATTAAGCCGATAAAACTGCCATTTCTTTCAGCTCTCTGAAGGGGGAAGTGAAACTGAATTGTCTCAAGCTCTAACACAGTGAGTAGAAAAAGTTCCTGTCCATTACATTCTGGGTAATATCATACATATGAATGTACAAAAATCTACTATGGTATTTGTAAGTAAGGAGGATTTTGTTATATTTTAGAGTTCAGGTTCTTAGGATGGCCATGGCAATATCTAGTTTCCAGGTATTAGCTAATAATTCACAGAATAGCCCCAAGGATCCTAAATAGTAATTTCTAGAATCATAGTGATAGAACTACTCAGGCTGTGCCATGAGATATGAGGTGATGTAATTGATATCTACTATGCTGTAATGTTAATGGGATATAAAGTATTGCCTGCCCATTAATAGGCCTCACATGGAACCCATTAAGGGAAGCTTGCTTATGGGAGGCTTGCTTCTAGGAAGGCTTTCACAACTTTTTTTTTTTGCATATATATATATATATTGATAGATATAGATATATATTTATAACATTTGATTATGGAACTTTATTTTTTTTATTATAGTTTGCATCATTCATTTCCACAATATTTTGAGTTACATATTTTCTCTCCCTCTT
>CM053587.1:3692280-3712316 GCA_028646515.1 Pseudochirops corinnae
TGATCTTTCTTTTCCCCAAAGAAGGAATCCAGGGTTTGGGAGCTGTTCTTACTTTGCTTCTTATGTTTATTCTTACTCATGGTTGTTCAGACTGTGATTTTTTTAAAATCTCTATGGGGCTCTGCTTCCAGAAGGGAAAGCTCTGTCCCAAATCGCTGGGGTCCTCCCAGCTGCTGTAGCTCTCAGGAAGGTGCTGGGACCCTTCCTACTTACTTCTGGCTCACTGGATAAGGAAGACTGCAGGACCGAGGCCTAAGACGACGATCCAGATGCAGGCCGCTCAACGCGAGAGCACTGGCCTGAGAACAATCGTTTAGTCATCCTGCTGTCTGCAGGCCGCGGGTGGGAAGCTGCAATGCGGAGGCGGGTGCAAAACCTCTCCCTTTCGCTTTTCTGCTCTGGAGGCCTTTCAGCCCGACTGCTTTTCTCTCCTGATTTCACAATCTTTACTGACCTAGTTCTGAACACTGCTTGCAGCTGCTGCTAATCCGCTCACCGCTCCTCTCATCAGGCTGCCCCAGGGGCACAGCCATGGCTTCAGGCCAGGCTGGCTTCAGTTCGCAGTGCTGATATGGTTCCATGTAGCCAAGCTGACTTTAGTGGGAAGCATCTTTGTGTGCGTTTTGGAGTTCTAGGATTGGTTTAGAGTCCTATTTTATGGGTATTTTGGGGTGGCTGTGTGAGAGCTGCGATATGTTGCTGCTGCTACGCCGCCATCTTGGCTACGCCGCCATCTTGGCTCCGCCCCGGCTTTCACAACTTTTGCTAATTTCTAATTAGGCACTGAGTCAGGATGGTTGTGATTTCTTCTGGCTCTGAGAAGTGTATATATACTCCGAGTTGGTATTTTGCTTTGGGGACTCCCTTATGAGAAGGATCTTGTGATTCCCTGGTTGAGGTTCTGCGTGGCGCTATGTTTGGAGCTCCCCAGCTACTCAGATTTGGTAAAGCCTCTCTCGATCCAGGGATGTATGTAAAGTGTATAGTTGATTCAGGCAGTCAGAGCTGTATCTGTTGGTCTTTATTTCCCTCCTTATATTTCTCTGTACTTTCTATGTTTGTATTTTCTCTAAAGTTCAAGATGCTTACTTTTCCCTTGAGCTAGTGAATGTAATTTTAAAAGATTGTTGGCCCCTTAAGCAGCTATCTTTCCTAGTAAAGCAGGTCTAATAACCTATGCTGGCAGCCACCCTGGGTGTGCCAGTGTGGTTGCTGTTACATATGCTAGTGCAGAATGACAATATTGCTAAAGTTAACCTATAGAACTTAATGTTGACAAGATGCCTTCTTTGTCTGTTGCCCGTATAAAGCAAGTGGGCACTGATCAATGAGTGGTGAATCTAGAGGGGAAACCACAAGGAATCCATGGGGGAACCCATTTGGGATTGGAGTAATGCATAAAAAAGTGCATGGACCTGCCTCATCCGGCCCCCATTGAGGCTTGAAGGGATTTAGGGGAGGGCACAAGCTGTGCCTGTCTTGATTGAACCCGTTGTGACATAGAGGTAGTTGCCTGGCCCTTCACACACCCCCGTGAAAAGGGTTGTTAGGGAACACTGCAGGAGTTGGTGCTCCCCTTACCAGCAGCCTCCTCTGAGAAGGCTAGACTAGATAAAGTAGGATTATTAACCCTTCCAGCACTGTCTTCCTGTCTGAGCAGATCGACAGCGAACTTGTTATGGGCCGAAGTCTCAAAACTCCAGGCCTCCTTTTGTTATCTGTGAAACAGTATTTCAGTCAGTTTGCAGTCTCATTCCAGTTGGATGCTCCCATGAACGAATGACTGAAAAGCATTCTTTGTATGTTTATTACGTGCCAAGCACTGTGTTAAGCCTTGGGGATGCAAACAGAAAAAGTCAACAGTGAATTCACAGTCTTGAGGCAGAGCATTTGGTTTCAGATTCTGCCTCTGACCCTTACACATAGGGAATTTTGGGCAAGTCACAGTCCCCCTGAACTTCAGTTTTCCCAGCATAAAATGGGGGTGGGAGGGGTGAGGTGGACTAGATGGCCTCTGGGATCTCTTCTTTATAGTCCTCGTCATCATTTAAGTGTTTCGTTGGATTCACACGTCACAGGTTTGGCCATTCTCCGTTTGTTGAGCACTTAAATTGTTTCTGTCTTTCATAATGAGAAATGCTAATCCAGTAAATATCTGAGCAAATCACTTTATAATTGTTTGCTGAGGCTTTTAGAGTACATCGCCTGCGGAATAATTGAGTCCACCGCCGTGATTGGTCCAGCTTGCCTTTCCTCCCCCCAAAAGTCCACAGATTTGCCATCCTGTCAGCCGCGAGCGTCTCTCCCTTTTGTGTTATAAAACCAGTGGAGCTGGGAGTATAGAACGAAGAAGGAGTGAGTGTAAATTTCACACTGCTATTGAAAGGCAAGAAGGATTTCTTTTATTCTTCCAGTAGGTCACAGACTTTTTGTTGTGGGTTTTCAGGCTTGTCAAAAGAAGACATTGCAGTGTACTTTTTTTCCTACCGGTCTGCCTTTCCACACAAACCCACATTAATATGAATATTAACAAAAATCAATTTTCTTTCCTATTTACCACACCATGTTACTGCTACTTACTGTTATTATTCCGAGTGAGTAGACAAATGTTCTGTGTCAGGATTATTTTAAAGCATTATTTCTATACATAGAGTAGAATGTACGTTTTGTTACACTTACTTAATAATGCTATTAATTGAGATCGATCTAACTGGAAGGAATCTTAGCCTTCATTTAGTTTGACTAATTCCTTCATTTTGTAGATAAGAAAATTAAAGTCCAGAGATTTGTAATGACTTGTTCCGTGTTACGTGGTAAATAGCAGAGATAGGATTCGTTAGGACTTCAAATATAGCAGAGTTTGAAGGGTGCCTGGTGCGTAATGCCAGGGCAGCTGGAGAGTGAATGCTGCACCAGGAGTCAGTAAGACCTGAGTTCAAATCCTGTCTCAAATCCTTGCAGTGTAACCCTGGGTAAGCCGCTGTAACTCAGCCTCAGTCTCCTCGTCTGTAAAACGATGGTGATAAGAGCAGCTACCTCACAGGATTGTTGTAAGGATCAAATGAGATGACAACTGTAAGGTGCTTTGCAAGCCATAGAACATCACAGAAGGGTCAGCTATTTATTTAAACAGTCAGAACAAAAGGCTAATTGATTGCTTTTACATTATACATTAGGTTAACAACCAGAACAATGATTAGTTTTTCTCTTAACTCTAAATTTTCCAGGCATAGGTGAACGAAATTGTAGATTAACTTTATCCCTTATTTTTCTTTCTTTCCTATTTCTTTTGGTTTCTATTTTATATCTTATTATTCCCTATTGTTAAGATTAATTTTTCTATCATCAGTGACTTTTCCATATACCCATTAGGTAGCCCTGTAGATCTCAAGCATGGAGAAATAGATAGCCAACCTGGTCATTCAGAGTGGAGGGGTAGGTGGGGGGACAGAGGTCCCTTGAGGAAAAAAGAAAGAAAAACAACCAAAAACTCAAGGGCCTAGATGAGTTGATTTTGTTTGTTTTATACTATTCCTAAATATGTATTTGATATTCTCTTCCACTTTGACAGTCTCTTAAAATGGAAATGGAAATCAGTTGGTGAAGTAATAAAGTGAATAATAGGGCTCAATAGTTTCTTCAGATGAAAAATCCTCTTGATATTGTATTGGAATGACCATGGTTACTGTCCTCTGCCTTTTAGGGATGAAAGGAATTACCCACTCTTCACTGAAGAAGGCCCCCAAGATGATCAGGTGCTGAACTCTAAATGGCAGAATGAGCACCGTTACCCAGCAGGTATGTTGTTCACAGGAACTTTAAGTTTGACTTTGTCTAAATATAGAAGCATTGGGTGGGTGGATTTACTTAGAATACTTTTGTTTTTGCCATCCTGCACAGAAGGATGTCTTGAGAAATCAATCAAGAAACTTGTATAAGGTGCCTAGCGTGTGCCAGGCAGTGAACTAGGTATAGAAAGCACAGACACCTCCCTGTCTTCTACCCCTGCAGCAAAATACAAACAAACAGAACCCCAAAGGAAAATAAACCGATTCCTGTCTTCAAGGAACTTGCAATCTATACGGTATATTGAGGGTTGTTGGTATATAGGAGAGTGTATAGTATATATTATGTAAAACTTGGAGCTGCCCCTGCTTTCCCCTCAGCTTCTGTCCTTGACAGTCACGTCAGAATCATTTTGAGGCAGCAAGCGAGCCGTCATAGATCTCATGCATTCAGGCAGAGGTATTTATTGAGTACTCACTCGCTCTGTCTAAGGCACCACGGGAGAGGAGATAAGATACAAAATAATGATAATAAAGGATAAGCTATTGGGGCGGCTAGGTGGCGCAGTGAATAGAGCACTGGCCTTGGAGTCAGGAGGACCTGAGTTCAAATGCAGCCTCAGACACTTAACACTTACTAGCCGTGTGACCTTGGGCAAGTCACTTAACCCCAGTTGCCCTGCCCTCCCCCCTCCAAAAAGCAAAAAAAAAAAAAAAAAAAGGATGTGTCATGATCCTGTTCTCAGGAAGGATTTGGTTTAATAAGCTTATTTCTCTGCTTTATTCTGATTCTTCCCCTCCTCAATGTCAGAAGAGGAAGAGTGTTCCCTCCTCCCTGCCTCGAATCTTTCATGGCTCCAGTGGCCCTCTCCTTGTGACCTGTTGATGTCTGCTACCATTGGGACACGATTGGCAACAACCTCACTGTACTTTTAAAGCTAAAAGCATATGTTCTAAGTTCCCTAAATATGTTGTGCATGTAGGAGGTATCAGTTTGTGGTGCTCTGCTACCCTGAGCTTCTGTGGCTGGAGAGAACCACAAGATTTTATAGTTGCCCCACAGGGGATGTTAAGCTCCTACTCTACTGAGCGCTGTGCTTGGGCTGGGGAAATGAAGAAAGAAATGAAATGGTGCTTACCCTTAAGTAGCTTATATTTTCTCAGAAGAGATAACATGGACAATATGAGTTCATATGAAATAAATACAAGGCAGTTTTTCAGAGAAGAAGCTTTAATGAGTCTGGGAGAGTAAAAAAAAAGGCTCATATAGGTAAGTGGCATTTGAACTGCTTTTTCATGGAAATTCGGGTTTCTGAGAAGTGCTGGTAAGAAGAGATGGCATCTTGGGCATAGAGGACGCCTTTGCAAAGAAATGGAGATGGAAGATGAAAGAGCAAATGTGAGGAAAAGGAAGGCCGATTTGACTGGACCAGAGTTCCTGAAGTAGCGCGTCTGCTCTGTTCTTTGCAGGTAGACAAATTGCATTTCTTCTCAGAAGTATGGGTCAAGCCACATTTAGTAACATTTTCACATTATTGGTTTCTAAAGCTGACTCCTCTTCAGATCTCTACCTCTGCACTTCACTAGACATTCACAGGTCAGAGATCATTCCTGTTTTGGGATACAAACCAGTGATTTCATTAGTATAGGGAAGTCCTAAAGAGAAAACGCCTCCTACCAAGTCTGATCATCACTTCCTCTGCAGCCTACAATCTGAGAGGTTTTATTGAGGCACCAGGGATGTAAGTGACCTGTCCTGATTCCCAAGTCACCCAGCCAGTCTGTATCAGAGGTGAGACTCAAATCTGGGCTTGTAATTCCAAGGTCAGCTCTTTGTCTGTGATCCCACGCTGCTAGATTAAACCATGAATTCCATATACTCTTACATTTAGTGTTTGCGTTTGGGATGTGTTTGTAATAAAATAGTTAAATTGACTTGGACTAACCAGTGGGTTAAAAAAAATTATGCAAAATTTCAAAAATTAAAATATTGACTGATAATTTTATTTTAAATGAACATGTTTGGCGCTTCTGAATTACGTCACACGTCTAATATAAATATGTACGCCATCTTAAGTAGTGGAAAACGTACGTCTTTTTCACAAGAATCTTGGCAGAGAACAACCTTAACTAAAACACCCCCTGAGGTCTCATTGTGATGTGTAGATGACTCAAGGGTCTCAAAGGCGATGCCAACAGGTCTCAAATTCTGGAAAGTATTCTTACCAAGCTGAGAAAGCTGCAGGCATGGGCCTAGTGACAGATCGGGCGTCTGATCTGATGGCTGCCCAGCCTAGCCACCTGGTGGGCTAGTGAATGCTGTTAGTCACAGAAATTCAGGAAAACCAGTAACGAAGGCTTAGAGTAGGATCATGTGCTGCATTAGTGAAGGGAATACCCTCTTGAACCCTCAAAGACTACCTGACAACATCATGCAGCCTTTAAATTTTGAATAATGTAAAGAATAAAAGCAGCATTCAAAGTATTGGGTTTTTCCCCCTTTATTTTCTACATGGTACGTTAATGAGCTTTTCTACCTGGAAATTGGAATTTCCTGCAAATAATATTTAAAAAAAATTAATAATATTAAATTATTGCAAAGGATTTTATATGTGATACATGAAATATTTAAGTCTAAAGCATAAATTATCAACACGTTATTTTGTAGTAGTAGTTATTAGAGAGAATCAGGGCAGAAAGTTAAGTGCCTCTGAGGACTCTTTTTTTTTTTTAAACTATTCAGAGAAGATGAGAAAAGAGCAGAGCAGAACTAATTAGTGTATTACTCATACTCGGCGTTCAGAACAATATCATCCATAATCTTAGAATATCGCAGCTGGGAGGGAGCTTGGGCATCATGACACTGAAGAAAGAACATTGGACTTAGATTTCGGATTTTCTAACTGTGTTTCCCTTGTCAAGTCGAATTTCTTCTTTAAGGATGTTTTTCTTGTTTGTAAAATGGGAGGAGTAATGTCGTTGTTATTATCACCTCACAGGATTGTTTTGAGGGTCAAATGCGGTAATGTACATAAAATGCTTGGCAAATCTTAAGGTGTTTTATAGATGGCCACTCTTAGCATCTGGGCCAGTTCCTTCACTTTGCAGATAGGGAAACCCAAGGGTAAAATATGGAGTTGAAGACTTATATAAAACACCTTGACAGAAGAGAGAACAGCTATTACATTTTTAGAAAAGTATTTCTCACATCAGCATTAGATATTAAATGCCTGGGTATTTTTTTTAAGTGAGCCAAGTTGCAGTTAGTGCTGTCCTTAAACACAGAGAATCCTTAAGCAAGATTCCTAAGTGAATGCTCCCCATGGCTTGTTACCCCTCATGCCTCTGATTGAAAGTCTGATCATGGCCATTAGCCTCTCAGCTGATTTTCTGAGCTGATTGTGTGTAGTTCAGTGAAAGAAAAAGAAGAATTCATTTAGAGGAGCAACAGTGTAGTGAAGCTGACCTTCTCAGGCCAAAGAACATAAATAAAAGGTTTGTATGTGTAATTCAGTGCCTTGAAGAACACTATACAGAGCAATTGAGATTATCTGGGGAAGTGTCTGGTGTTCTGTTAGTTGAAAGAATGGGTTCTCAATTTGAGCAGGAAATTGTGTCTCATTCTGATTTGCTCTGGCTGTTTAGATAAAGTGCAAACAAAGACAACTGAGGAACATAAAAATAATACTGATCTCACAATGCACCTCCCAGATTATACAAAAATCTGTCTTTCTGTACCTCTCTCATACTGCTCCCTTTCCAAATTACTGTACATTCCAACCATCATACAATCAGCATTTATTAAACACCTATTATGTGAGAGGCACTGGGGATATAGGTACAATAGATGAAATAATCCATACTCACAAAGAGATTATATCCTAATAGGGAAGACAGCAAGGACATATGGAAGTACGTAAAGAATAAAGAACAGTGGCGGATAGGTGGCGCAGTGAATAGGGTACCAGCCCTGGACTCAGGAGGACCCGAGTTCAAATCTGACCTCAGACACTTAACAAAAAACTAGCCATGTGACCTTGGGCAAGTCACTTAACCCCAACTACCCTCCAAAAAGCAAAAAAAAAAAAAAGAATAAGGAACAAATGTAGGGAGAATCAATACAAACAAGTAGTTAAAGTTAAGGTAGGTTCAAGAGGAAGTCACTAGTAGTTGAGAAGAAAAAAGGCTTCGTGTAGGAAGTGCTTGAGCTCTGTCTTGAAGGAAGACAGATTTGGAGTTGAGTAGGGGAATGGCACAATCAGATCTATACTTGAAGAAAGTTACTTTGACTGAAATGAAGAGAGACTTGAGGTGGGGAGATCCATTAAGAGGCCTCCTAGTAATCTGGGCGATGAGTGATGAGGGACTAAAGTACTGGCTGTGTGAGTCGGGAGGAGGGGCAGGATGTGAGAGATGTTATAAAGGTAGAAATATGTGGGGTGAGGGAGGGTGAGGAGTTGAGAATAATGTCTAGATTATAAAACCTGTCAGAAAAAGAGTAAAGTGGAAGGAGGGAGGGGGAAGATAAATGAAACTAGTTTTGGACTTGTCGAGTTCAAGATGTCTCTGGGATACTCAGTTCGAAATGTCTGATATGCAGTTGGTGATGTGGTACTGAAACTCCTTGCAGAGACTGGGGCTACTTTCACATAAATATGTGAGTCATTGGCGTAGAGATGACAATTAAACACATGGTAACTGATGAACTTAATAAATGCTTGTTGTGCTTATAAGAGTGCAATGAGAGGAGAGAAAAGGGACCAGAGTGGAGCCTTGGTATATACCTGAAGTTAAGGGCACAATACAGATAATGAATTAACAGAGGAGACTCAGAAGGAGTATGTGGATAGGAAGAAGAAAAAAACAGAAGAAGGTAATACCGTGAAAGACCAGAGAGGACAGAATAAATATTTAGGAGGAGAGGGTTGTAGATACTGTCAAATGCAGCAGATTGGATGAGAAAGATGGATACTGAAGTAGACCTTAAGATTTAGAAGTTGAGCTCATTGGTAACTTTGCAGAGAGCAGTTTTAGTTGAATGATGAGAATGGAAACCAGATTGCTGACAATTGAAGAGTCAGAGGAGAGGATCTGGAGGTGGTGAGCATAGGCAGCTTTTCCTTCGAGTTCGATTGAAAAAGAAAAGATATAAGCCAATAGCTTGAGGAGATGGTGTGGCTTAATGAATGTTTTTTAAGGATAGAGATTTTGGGGCACATTCTAGGTCAGTAGAGAAGGAAGCAGTAAGTAGGGAGGGCTTAAATATTAGGGGGAAAGAGGGGAAGATTGAGTTTGCAATTGGCTGTAATGGACATGGAGGATTGAGATCAAGGGCCCTCACTATAAAGGAGATGGCATTTAGCAAGAAGGATCATTTCATTGTCATAGACCTGGGGGAAGGGAGAGAGACTGGGGGATTGTGTCCGGGGTTTAGAGATGAAGAGAAGAATGGTATGTCACATTGCCTCAATTTTCTCAGCAAAGCAGGAGGCCAGGCAAAGCCCTCAGTTAAAAAAGGGGGGTGGGGGGTTAGTAGATAGAAGTAGGGTACTTTTGAGGAGAAAATAAGGAAAAAATTCTGTAGGGGATGATAAAAACAGTCAATGAAAAATAAAGTGATTGCCTTGCTACAGTGAGGCCCCAGCTGAAAATAGATAACATAAACTTAACATTTATACCCAGTCAGCATAGCTGTATGAGTGCTTCCAGCTCTTTCTGGCAGCATGTGAGTAGGAGCAAGGGTAGTTGATGAGGGGAATAAGCTAGAGCTGAGATTTTGTAAGGAATGAGTGGCGATAGAAAAGGGATTCAGAAGTGCAGAACAGTATAGAGTGTGATTGGCTAACTATAGAGTCAAAATTGAAGGGGGGGGGCATGTGAAGTCAGAACAGGGTTAATGGCCTAAGAAAGTATAGAAGGGTAGGGGGATTGCAGGATTAGGTAAGGTTGAATAATGGGTTTAGGAAGGAGAAAGTGTAATAATAATAGATTATGGTCAGATAGAAGAATATCAGAATTTTTAAATAGAGAAATGGAACATTTGTGGCTAATGGTAAAGCGTATTATATGACTTATCCCTGTCTGTGTAATTGAGCTGGAACAGTGATAGGTCACTCAGGAGACTGAAGGACTGGAAAGTGAGAGAGTTTGAAGGTATATTAGCATGAATTTTGAAGCCCCCAGTGGGAGAAAAGAAGATAGATAAGATTAATGAGTTTCTAAATTCTTTGAGAAAGGAAGGAGAATCATTGGGGACCTGTATACAGTAGCCACCATTTGATGGTGGTGCTCTAACCAGACTCTACCACCCTCTGTCTTCCATTCTTATCCCTCTCTCTACCTTTTGCTGATTTAGGGCAATCTACATTTCATTTCCTCCTACATCTCCTTCCAGGCTTCACTTGTTGAAGTTTTCCCTTCTTTCAGGGTTCAACTCAGATCTTACTTCCTCCATTAGCTTTCCTTGGTTCTACCCTTCCACCCCTGCAACTGAAAGTGATGTCAGGATATCACTCTTCCTTGTATCATTATTTTTGTACCTCTTTTTTCTTTATTATATTTTAAGTCTTTTGAGAGTAGGGTCAGTGTCATCCTTGTTTGAATTTTTACTAGCTAATGTGCCTGAAAGTGGACGTGTCTGGGAATAAAGTGGAGGCAAGACCAGAGAGTATGAATGCCCCTATATTTTTCTGGATATGCAACTAATTCCCTTTTGTCATGCCATAGAATCCTGCTTGTGCAAGCTGTGTTACTGGCTGCCAAGTTGAACTTGGAATTTATTATATCCATAGTGAAGGAGAAACTGGAACTGAATAAGTATTTTTTGGTTTCATGTGATGAAATGAGGTTGGTGTTAGGCCAATTCTATACAGTTGAAATTGCTTGAGGATAACTTAGGCAAATTTTGTTTTTCCCCTGATTTAGTCTCCCCTAGGTCTTTATAGTGAATATATGGCCTTAACTGACCTTCCTTCCTTCTTTCTTTCTTTCCTTCTTTCTTTCCCTCCTTTGTCATGGGCCACTTGGGTATGCCCCAAGTGTGAGCGAAGACATGAGAGAGGCGGGTAGTTCGTAGCAAAGAACTCCCTTTAATGACTCTTTGAGCAAGGTTTTTATAGAGCAAAATGATACAGAAAGATGAAAGGATTCAAGTTTTGCTATCTTTATCTTAAGCCTGTTAGATCCTGGAAGTAACAGAATTTGATAAGGAATATGTTATCTACGTGTAGTCATTGTCTTTAGTCTGTTATATCCTGGAACCAACACAGAATGGGTAATTTGATAAGGGACAAGTCTTTTAGGGGGCTGAAGTCTGGGGGCAAAGGCTTTTGATGTCAGGATCTCAAACAAAAGTCCTTTTAAGTGTAACCCCGGGAGGTCCCAGGGAGCCAGGCTTATGCAAGAAGTTGCTAGGCTGCATCTCTGAGGGGTCCTAATTAGGGCACACTATTGAGATCTTTATCTGAGCCCTGGGTCAGGCCTCCTTGGCTCCCCACACTCCTTTTTTTCTTTCTTCATTTCTCCCTTTCTCCCTTTCTTTCTTCTTTCCTTTTTTCCTTCTATGTGACAGACTATTCCAAAAAATATTCCAGAACAACCTGCCAAGGCTTTTGGGACAGAAATGGCATGACAGGGAACAAAGTTTTACCATAAGGACAAACCTACTTGTGCTTTAATAACGTTTTATTTCTCCCCCCCACCAACTGTTGCTGTTATTATAGGATTTGATGCAGAAGATCTTGGATTTCTACAAAGGCCAGAAAAGGTTAGTCTCTTTGTGCATCCTAGGCTACCTATACATGGTACAGATTTAGAAGCTAATAGAGAACACTTATTATTTGGGGAATGGCTCTTATTTTGACAAATTTTAATCAGTTCCTTATATATCTTGGAAATAAAACCTTTATCAGAGAGGCTTGCAGTAAAGATTTTTCCTAGTTAATTGTTTCCTTTTTAGTCTCAGCTGTATTGTTTTTATTTGTGCAAAAACTTTTGAATTTTATGTAATCAAAATTGTCAAACTTACCCTCTGTGATCCTCTCTATCCTTTATTTGTTCCTGAACTCTTCCTTTTTCCTAAGATATGAAAGATAATTTATTTCTTGTTTCTTTGATTTGCTTATTATATGACCTTTGGAGCTTATCTTGGTATATGGTACTATGGTTAATTCCTACCATTACTTTATAGTTTTCCCAGCAGTATCTTAGGAAATTTGTATTTTCCTTTTTGTTTTCAGTAGGGGGAGGAGTTAAAGGGAACAAAAATAAATAGTTGTTAAAAATTAATAAAAAATAAAAGGGAACTTGATGAGGGGAAATCTAATTTATTCCTTGTTTTTAGGTAGTATCATAACTAAATTATCCTAAAGATAAGATAATTCATCCTTTTTAAATGACTTCCAGAGACTTTAGTAGTAATTAGATTTCTAGTTTTGCTCCCTCACTGCCTATTGGGAAAATTTTCCTCGCTGTGTAACTTGGTACATTGAAAAGACCTCTGAGTTCAAGTCCTGTTTCTAATTTAACACTTGGTCTTTGTACAAATCACAAACTCTCTGAGCCTCAGACTCTTCATCTCTAAAATGGGGATAATAATACTTGTACTGCTTAGCTTAGTTACATAAGACTGGGATACATATCCCAGTTGAGCCTTTGCTTCCTTCTGACTAAGTGATTCTGGTTCCTAAACTTTTTGCTTTACAACCTATTAATCATCTTCACTGATTTTTTTTGTCTATTGTATGATCATAAGCTCATTGACTTAGAGCTAGAGGGGCCCCTAGAGGTCATCCAGTCAAACCCCTTGTTTTACAAATGAGGAAATTGAGTCCTAGGAAGGTTAAGTGATTTATTGGAGTAACAGAGGTAAAATATGGGGAGTCTGGGTTTGAAATTAGCTCCTGTGATTCCAGATCTAACGCTTTTCCCATTATAATCTGCTGCTTCCTTGAACAAGTATGATTCCAATATTTTGACAAACACATAATATATGTTCCCCACCTTGGAAGAACTTAAACTTTCATCAGAGAGACAAATTACTTAACATCCTCCACAATCTAGTAACAATACTTTTCCTACTTTATTTCTCTCTACTCCCCTGCCAGAGTTCTGTGTTTCAATCAAACTGCCCTGTTTGCCCTTCCACAACAAGGCTGTTAGCTCTTGTCATTCCCCCTGTTTAGAATTCTGTCTCCCTTATCTCTGCCTACCCAAACCCAATGCATCCTTCAAGGCTCTAATCTTTTCTCCTTCAAGTCTCTTGAAACCACTCACAAGCTACTGGATGATGTTTGATCTGCCTTTCAGCTCTAAAGTTCCATAATTCTGTAGTTCCATAATTGTCCTTGCCATTCATTTGGTAGTAAGTCATGTACCACTTTGTGACATCTTTTATATTTTTATGTTCATTGTTATTTAACTTTTGTATTGTTATAAACCTGTTCATGTGTTTCCCCAATTAGACTGTAAGCTCCCTATGTTCTTTCTATCCCCCACAGTGCCTAGCATAGTGCTTTGCATGTAGTAAATAAGACCTTTAATAAAACATAGAATTATAACTTCTGTTTTGGAATAGCCTTAAAAGTCTGTAATGTACTCTTTTAAATATTCCCATTGGTGGCAAATCTTCATGGTTTGAGATGGCGTTTTAATTTTGGAAAATAATCCAGAGCAGAGGTGGGGAACTTTCAGCCTCAAGGCCACATGTGACCTTCTGGGTCCTTGGGAGTGACCTTTTGACTGAGTCCAAGTTTTACAGAGCAAACCTTTTTATTAAGTGGATTGTTTTATGAAGTTTGGATTCAGTCAAAAGGCCACGCCTGAGGACTTCTAGGGGGCTACATGTGGCTTCAAGGCTGCAGGTTCCCCAACCCAGGTCCAGAGTCATTTAGAGCCAAGTCCTGTGTAGAAGATCAAAATGAGTATTATCATTTTGGGTCCAAAATGAAGCATGACCACAGAATAAAGGGAGAAAACTGCCAAATGGTGTGGAGCAGACAAATAAAATAGGACTTGAGAGAAGGAAGAGATTTTATGTGGGCTACAGTGTCCTACTCAGAGGGAACCTTCCAAAAGAAGGCTTTATGGAGAAGGTAAAGCTTGAGTTGGACTTTAAAGGATATAGATCAAGATTGAGGCCTTGAATTCTCTATAGGTTTTCCCTATTTTTATGGCTTCATGCTAAGAAGCTTCAGTTCTATGAATACATATGGGAAAATATGCAGATTTCTTATAACAGACTTGAGGTTATCTGCTTTTCTCTACTCAAGGTGATAGAATATGAGGAGGGGATGGACAACCAATGGATTGATAGTTTTCTTATTACATCAAAGTAGGCTGCTATGTGAAAGGCATCCACTTACCAGATGAGAGGACCATGGGAGGTGTACTCATTATTTATCATTCATTTTGAAGACAGTTGCTTTATTCTTTCTTCCATTAACTTGGGATTATTTTTCAAACTTTTCAAAATGCATGTTCTGTTCATAGTTGTCTCTATGGATGCCTCTATATACTTCTTCCCCATATCTTCTGGATCACTGATAATTTCTGATGGTTGTATAAAATGTTGATTTTTATTAATCGTCCTATCCAGTGTGGGATATGCAATTTATATAGAAAGCAAATTGTCAAGGGTGTGTGTGTGTGTGTGTGTGTGTGTGTGTGTGTGTGTGTGTGTGTATTTGGGGTATTTTTTCTAGTATTTACCTGCAAAAGTTAAACTATGGTAAGGTTGTTATAGACTTCTTTTGCTTGTGCTGTAATATTGGAACTTCTTTTTGGAATTCATAGGAATTAAGTGATGAAGATGACTCCCCTGAAATTAGCCTACTCTCAGGTGCTGTTATTACAAGTTATGGCACAGTAGAAGTAAAGAAAAAATCATCAGAGAAACTAGAGGGATCCAGTGTGTTCTCAGAGTCTCTAAAGGAAGTTGCATTGCCTTCAAAAGAAATCAGGGCAGAAGATAATTCCTGTGAAATGTTGGTGCCCACCATAGAAGACTGTACAGGATTGTCAGAAAGTCTTCTGGGTAAATACCCATTTGTAGTGAATGAATTTGAACCTAGAGAGTTATTGAAAACACTGAGTGATTTGGGTAGTCCCAAATCAATGTCACCTTTAGATCATTTGCTGATTTGTCAGGAAGATGGTCTGTCAGAAGACATGCAAGAAAATGAAAAAAACGATGCATTACCAGCTGAGTTGCTGACAGCCCTGAACACGTCTGCGGTGGAGTCCATCTGTCAAAGAACAGAAGGAGGTAGTAGTAGGCCCTGTGCTGAGGATGAGTGTTTAGGAACAGAGCCCAGCATTTCTCAGAGAGATGATGATTGTACACAAATAGCAGGAATGAATTTTGAATTTCAGCTTTCTCTTCAGCCATTTGGACAAGGTCCCAAGTTAACTGAGCCTTTGTTCAAGGATATAACAATGCAGCAAGTAAGTGCAAGTTTTAGCCTTTGAATTTTACCTTCTATAGAAGTTCAAGTGACAAGCCCTTCATTGAACATTGGCTGTAAGCTAAATTAAATTAAAATCTTCTACCACTAAATATCAGTATCTCTATAGGGGCATTGTCATACTCCTCTGATGCGTTGAAGCAAAGATGCTGGTTAAAAGCTTCCCCAGTCAAAGGTCTTTCTTCACTGATCATATGACTTCAGGCAAATCACTGAACTTCCCTGGGCCTCAGTGTCCTCTTCTCTAAAATGAAGAGGTTTCTAAGGCCCTTTCCAGGTTTAAGTATGATTTTGAGTTTTATAATGCCATGATTTGCTCTTGAGGAGACACAGATCACACTTTGGAGTCAGAGTCAGCAGAGTATCCACTCCCATATAAAGAGAGTGTCTTTTCTATATCTTACGAAGTATCTTTCATATAAAGAAGCTCATGATGCTGCTGTGAAAAATAAGATCTGAGGCTGGATTGACTTTTGATCTGACTTACAGGATCAGTTCCCCAACTTTTGGGCTCAGGCTACTCTTACGCTCTTTAAAATTATGGAGGACCCTAAATAGCTTTTGTTTTTGTGGGTTATAGCCATTGCTATTTACCATATTAAAAATTAACACACATATTTTAAAAATATTTTTCAATTTTAAATTATAATAATGAATTCATTGCATGTTACAATATTTTTATGAAAAATAACTATATTTTTCAAAATAACATTTAATAGGGACATTGGTTTACTTGTTTTTATAAAACTCTCTAATGTCTGGCTTAATAGAAGACGGATGGATTCTCATCTTTGCTTCTGCATTCAGCTTGTTGCAATATGTTGTTTGCCTGAAGTATGTTTAGCCTTACATAGATATGTAGTTGGAAAAGAGAAAAGTATTTTACTATGCAAATAATATCTTAGTATTATTATGAAAATAGTTTTTACCTTGAAGAGCCATGGGTCCTCAAACTACACCTCGAAAATCTCTGTATTATAGCATTTAGTAGAATCTACACGTGTCTCTGGATGAAGCAGTTCTCTATCTTTACTTGCCCTTTTAATCTCTATAACCTAATGCCATATAATGTTAAAGCAGCGGTTCTCAACCTGTGGGTTATATTCAATTTAAATACATCCTGCATATCAGATAGATTCATAACGGTAGCAAAATTACAATTATGAAGGAGCAACGAAAATAATTTTATGGTTGGGGTCACCACAACACGAGGAACCTGTATTAAAGGGTCATGGCATTAGGAAGGTTGAGAACCACTGTGTTAAAGGAATGTAGAGTGTGACCCTACTTTCGTTAGATATTCCTTTTGAAATGGAAGACTCCTGCTATGTCTATCTTTCCCTAAACTTCCTGATATTTTCAAATGTATATCATGCATTGACACAATGTTTTGCAATGTATTTGTATCTTTAAGTACATCTGTGCACATGCTTTTACTTTGTAAAGAACAATTTAGTTTTATTATTGACAGGGAAATCCAAATTATACTTGGCTTTCTTTCAGGATTTTCTTTAAGATTTTTTTCAGTATTATTTATGTCTCTGCCTCTTTTCTCTTTTAGGATCAAGAAGATCCAGGTTCATTTGGGCAGGAAACCTTAGCACATCCAAATGCTGCTTACCTTGATGGGCTTAGTGAAGAAGGGGATTTAAATTCCATGGAAACTAATACAGTCATGGAAACATCATCTATATTGAAGAGATCAGCTAGACTGAAAACAGTAAGAGCAGGAGCTACCCCTAAGAACACAGATGAGGCACATAAAATTCCAGAAGAGATTCTGCAGGAGACAGACAGTACACTTCCCACAGAATATTTCAAGGATGCTGTCAGATTGTAAGTTTTTGTTGTTTTTTGTTTTTGCTGCTTTTTCCCTGTGTAGTAGAGCAGTCTCACAAATGCCTGTCCTTGAGGACGAAAACAGTTTTTGGTGGGTCCAAAGTAGAACAACAACAACCTTGTTTTATTTATTTTTTCTATTTATATTGTGATTAGAGAGTAGCCTGGAGTAGTATATGTAGAGAGAGGTGGACCTCAAAGCCAGAAAGACCTGGATTCTAGTCCTGACTCTTAACACAATGACCATGTGACCTTGAGCAAGTCAGTTAGCCCCTTTGGGCTTTAGGTCACTTTTTGTCTTCATTTTTCTAATATTTTGGTTTTTTCCAATGACATATAAAACATTTTAAACATTAGTTGTTTTTTTAAAAAATGTAGTTGCAAATTCTCTCTCCTCCCCCCTCATTTGGAAGGAAAGCAATTTGATATAGATTATAAATGTGCATTTTTATAAACATATTTCCATTTTAGTCAGGTTGTAAGAGCAAACACAGACCCACTGCGTCCCCTCCCCCCACAAGCCAAAGCCAAGAAATCTACCCAAAACCAAGAAAAATAAAGTATAATTCAGTTTCGTTCAGATTCCATCAGTTCTTTCTCTGGAATATAGCATTTTCATCATGAGTCCTTTGGAATTGTCTTAGCTTATCCCTAATATAATTAATGCTTGCTGATGGTCTTACTTATCACTATAAGGAAAGCTCCATTTATTCTTATGTTCTCTAGTGTTTTTAGTAGGAATAGATGTAGTATTTTGACGAAAGTTTTTTCTGTATCTGTTGAGATAACCATGATTTGTGTTGGTTTTGTTACTGATATGCTCAATTATGCTGACAGTTTTCCCAATATTGATCAATCCTGCATTCCTGGTATAAGTCCCACCTGGTTGTAGTATATGATTTTTGTGATATATTGCTATAATCTCTTGCTAGTATTTTATTTAAAATTTTTGTATCAATATTCATTAGGGAAATTGGTCTATAGTTTTCTTTCTTTGTTTTTATACCTGTGCCCTCTGTCTGTGTACGCATCTTCTAACTGCCCTAATAATGAAAAAAGTCTTAGTAGTAACAAGTATCCTTCTCATATTGCAATGTAAACAGTTTAGCCACATCAATTCTTATAATTTTTCTTTTCATGATCTTTCATTTTTTCTTTCATTTCTTTTTATGCTTCTCTTGAGTCTTGTATTTTTTGGCAAATTTTTTTTCATTTTACACTTAAATATAAAATGAGAAAAGAAAAAAACATTGCCACATATACAACAGGCCGTAAGAGAGGATTCAATATAAAACAGTTTCTATTTCAAAAAAACTTATATGATAACTACTACACATTGTTTTTAAAGCTTCCCAGCTTTTCTTCGCTTCCTTGTTAGTTTTCTTTTGTTCTCTTCTGTGCACTTTTTACTTTATTTTCCCCCCTTCTCTCCTCCTACCCACCCTAAAGAAGGCTACAGTTAAGTGTGGATGTAGACATATATATATATGTATGTGTATATGTATATGTATATATATGTATGTATATATGTATATATGTGTGTATATATATATGAGTGTATATATATGTATATATATACACACACACACATACATAGATATCACTAAGCATGTTCGTACACATACAGATACACTCATACACATATGTGTAAGACCACACTGTCCTTATTTCCTCCTGTCATCTGTTTCTCTTGAGGTGGATGGCATCTTCCTTCATAAGTCCAAGTCTTTCTGTGTTTTTCTAAATAGGCCTGCTCATCATTTCCTACGCCACAGCAATATTCCTTTCTGGATTCAAACTGCAGCTTCCTTCATGTCATCTTTGAGATTAATTTGGGTATTTATAATAGTCAGAATGACTTGGTTGCTCAAAGTTATTCTTAAAACAATACTACTGTTACTGTATAGAATGTTCTCTTGGTTCTGCTCATTTCGCTCTTCATTATTTTGTGGAGGTCTCTCCATGCTTTTCTAAAATCATTGAGCTCATCATTTCTTGTAGCAGAGTAATATTCCATCATGAATATATACCAACATTTTGTTTAGCAATTCCACAATAGACAGGCCTACCTGTGATTTCCAGTTCTTTGCCACTACAAGAGAGCTGCTACAAATATTTTAGAATATTTAGGTTCTTTTCCATTTTCCCTAATCCCCTTGAGAAACAGACCTAATAGTGGTATTGTTGAATGAAAGAGTATAGGCAGTTTAATAACTCTTTGGGCATAATTCCAAATCTTTCTCCAAAATGGTTGGATCAGCTCACAGATTTACCAACAATGAGTTATGGTCCCCATTTTTCTACATCTCTTCCAACATTTGTCACTTTCCCCTTCTATCATTTTAGCCATTCTAATAGGAGTAAAATGATATCTCAAGGTAATTTTAATTTGCATTTCTCTAATCAATAATGATTTAGAGCATTTTTTCATATGACCATACATTGTTTCATATGACCATCAGAAAACTGCCTGTTCATATCCTTTGACCATTTGTCAATTGGGGAATGATATGCATTTTTATAAAATTGACAAAGTTCTTTATATATTTGAGATACGAGACTTTTATGTGAGGAACTGTCCATAAAAATTTTTCCCCAATTCTCTGCTTTCCTTCTGATCTTGGCTACATTTGTTTTATTTGTATGAAACCTTTTTAATTTTTAATTTAATGTAATCAAAATTATGCATTTTACATCTCACAATGCTCTCTATCTCTTGTTTGTTCATAAATTGTTCTCCTATCCATAGGTCTGATAGGTAATATGTTCCATGTTCTTCAAATTTCCTTGTAATATCTCCCTTTATATCCAGGTCATGATGTATCCATTTTGACCGTATTTTGGTAAATGGTGTAAGATAGTGGTCTATGCCTAATTTCTGCCATACTGCCCCCCATGGTGGCGTGCAATCATGTATAGGATCTGCAAATACTTTCACATTGTACAATAG
>CM053587.1:3712816-3736375 GCA_028646515.1 Pseudochirops corinnae
AGGCCACAAACAAAGTCTTATCCTGGTCATGCTTCTTCAGGCAAGCCCTCTCAGCCTTCCAGGCGGGCCCTCTCAGCCTTCCAGACAGCCTTCACCAGATTCTGGTCTCAGGAAAACTCCATCTCAGTTCTCAGTCAGTTCTCAGCTTCCAGATGCTGGGAGAGAAACTCTCTCTCTCCCTCTCTCCTCTTCTCTCTGAAGCTGGCCTCAGTCTCCAGGATTCTTCCTTCACCAGGGGCAGCGGTCCAATTCTGTCTGTCTGTCTCTGGAATTCTTGCTTATATACACACCTCAGCCAATCCCCTTCTTCCACATCAACAGGGGCTCAGCCATTCCCCTTCTTCCACATCAACAGGGGCTCAGCCAATCCCCTTCTTCCACATCAACAGGAGAGTTCATGCCTTCTCAACAGTGGGACAGGGTTTGCACCTTCCACCCTTAGCCCCAAGGTACTAAGTGCTAAGTATCTTGCTAAACTGATTTCTGTTACAGTGCACCAGAGATAAACTGTTCCTCTCCCTCTAACATAAACTGCTCCACTCTCTACAATATTTGCTTCCTCAGAGGGACAACAGCTCTACCTCTTTTGAGAGAAACTGATCAACTTCATCCATGAAACCTGAAAAGAGTTTACCATCTTTTGTTGGATATCTTAGCACTAGCTCCCCAATCAGAATACTGAACTGTTTTTTCTTAATAGCTCTGAAAGATTTAACTATACATGAACACCCCATAACTCCCAGGGACCTGATCTGCTAAGAAGCTTTGTCTTTGCAAGTTTGTGGTTGATGCCTCTGCCCTGGAATCATGAGTAGTATGTGCACTTCTCCTGACCTGGGTTGCTCTTATTAATACAAATTAGTATGTCTGTGTGTGTTATAGTGGATATTGAACTGGCCTCACTGTTAGGAAAACTTGTTCCCCCCTTTTCACCCATCCCCTTGGTTACACTCGGGCTGTGTGGCATCCAGTGAGAGACTTAATCTCCCAGTGTTCTTGGCAGCTCTCTAAGACTGTAAATTGTAGAGAAGATGCTAACTTGCTTTAGTAGAGGAAGTTTCCTCACTCAGGAGTTCATTATATCAGTGAAATCACTGGTCCAGTCCTATTCTTATCCTAGAGTTGTGTTATCTTACGTATTCCTGGGAAATGGGAATTATCTTACGGCATCCCCCTTGGTAAATATGTATCTGTAAAAAGTTGGAGGGAATTGGTGGTTAATTCACTTGCAGGTCAGTGGTCTTTGACAAACATTGACTTTTATGTTAGTCTAGATTTCTCTCTAAATCACAGGATTCTTAGGATTCACCTAGATGTCAGTTGAGAAAGCTGTCCAGGGGATAAATAGCAGCCATCTTAGTGTATGATCTTTTTTCCTCTGGTATGCTTTAGTTTTTTTAGTTGTACATTGTTTTTGTAAGCTATGCCCTCTGTTATTCTTTTCTCCCATTTTACAGTTGGGAATATGAGACAAAACCACAAGGAAATGGAGGGATTTGGAATACAAGAAGTTTTGATTAAATTACTAGTTAGCCTTAGAGTTAGTTTCCCATTTGGTGTTCAAATTATTTAGTCACATTGCTTCATGGGCACAGTGTTTGACTTCTTTTACCTTCATATTTAAATAGCATTTTTAGGATTTTCCACCCTTGAACTTAGTAATTATAATACTATATCCAATCAGGGACTTTCTGTAATAGGAGATTATTCAGGGGAGACAGCGTATAAATGAAGCAAACACTTCATTCAGTGAACAGCTCTGAAGATTCATAAGAATGTCCACTCAGGAGAAAAAACTATATATTTGTATACTTTTGTGTGTGTGTGTGTGTGTGTGTGTGTGTGTGTGTGTGTGTGTGTGTGTGTGTGTGTGATGAAGGTGTGGGTATAAGAGAGGGTTCAGGCAGCACTCTAATTTTTTTAAACACATGTAAAAATATTCTTCTGATCAGTTGAATCCCTAAATTCATTTGATGAGATTATGGTACCTCAGATTTTGAGTAGCCCACTTGTAGATGAAAGGTCCAGAAAACACAACTGAGGATTGACAGGAACAGTGGGCTTGCCCCTGCCTTTCTCTGTTCATTCATTGAAGTGAGCAAATGGGATTGTGTGAGAATTTGAAAATGTGAGGACCAACTTTGGTTGAGTCAGTAGAGAAGGGATTCAGCTCTTGTAGAGTACAGCAAGAGGAAGGGTATTTCTCCTTGACCTTCTCTCTCATGGTAATGGCATTCTCCCTCAGAAGAACACCTTAAGCTATAGCCTAAGAAGAGAATTTAAGACCTTGCCTTCCTGAACCCCCACTTCCTGTGTTAGTTGAAAGGAGATTTAAAGAGAAAGAACTGGGTGGAGATTCTTTTTTTTTTTTTGCTTTTTTGGGGGCAGTTGGGGTTAAGTGACTTGCCCAAGGTCACACAAGGTCATACAGCTAGTAAGTGTGTCAAGCGTCTGAGGCAGGATTTGAACTCAGGTTCTCCTGACTCCAGGGCTGGTGACCTAGCCACCCCCTGGGTGGAGATTCTACAGTTCCAGAAATGGTAGTTCATCAGAGCCAGAACTCTGAGGGAACAGAAGTGGGGAGGCTTTATTCCTTTTCCTATAAGTCCAAGGTAAGGCTTCTGGTTCTTTCTGAAAGAAACTACCAGGAAAACAAAAAGAAAAGAATCAAAAGTAGCCAAGGGCTGGGGCACTGGCATTGCCCCAGGCAGGGATTTTACCTTAGGTAGAAGCTGACGTTGGCAGAGACTATAACGGAGCAGAGGAGCAGTTCAGGGGTCCTGCGACATCAGAGGCATGAATCGCCCATATATACATTTCCCCAATGTGGGCACCATCATTTATTAAGAACCTACTATACACCAGGTCCTGTGCCAAATACTTTACCAATCTCACGTATGGGGTAAGTGAAAACTTCTCAATTTGGGGTGGTTAACTTTCCCTTCCTCCTCCATCGCTTCTGTCAATCACTTTTATCTTCCTTTGTCTGTTTTCCCGCCTTGGTGGGACCCTCCCCCTCTTTCCTTGCTGTTGCAGTTGGGGAAGAGTTTGGTGGAGTGTGCCCCTCCGCCAATGAGAGGGGAAACAGCCCGGGAGGGGTCTCAACTAGGTTGAGTTATAAATTCCTGCGCTGTCTTTTGTAACTTACCGCCCTCTTCTCCCGGGGAAGAGAATAAAGTCCTGTTCTCATGCTAAGAAATCTCTGTGTTTATTTCTTTTCATTGAGTTAAGGATGAAGGATATTCTTCATCCCAAACATCTCATTTATTTACTTATCTCATTTGATCCCCTCAACAACCTTACGATGTAGGTGCTATTATTATTCCCATTTATAGTTGAGGAAACCGAGGCAGACAGGATTAAGTGGCTTACCCAGGGTCGACACAGTGGCTAAGTGTCTAAGGCCCCGTGTGAAGCCAGGGCTTCCTGACGGCAGAACCACTTCTCCACTGCACCACCTGCTTGTCTTGAATCTCTCTCTCCTCAACTGACAGTGTGTGTTTGAGGGGAGTGTTCCATAGGTGGGGCTGGAGGGATGGTCTGCTGTTAATCTTGCCATGCTAATGCAGTAAATGTCTTTGCTTTAAGTGACTTGTATCCTCCGGCTGATTAGCAGATTATTGAAAGGGAGACACATTGATGTAGGCTTGTGAGCTATAGTTTTAAGACTTCCTGAGTTTTCAACAGCTGTCTTTCAGGGGCCCTGGCCTGGGATCTGTGAGTTAGGAAGTACTATTAGGAAGGGGTGTGTGTGTATGTGTGTGTGTCTCTGTGTACACACCCATGTGGTCCTTTGGTGCTTGGGCACTGGCCAGTTTGAAGGTTAAGTTAATTCTCCATTGTCATTTCTTAGGAATAGCAACAAGTGAGGGTGTCTGGTACCCACAGAGGATGGTAGCACCTGTATGCTGGCAGGTATTGATGTTGCACTACAAGGTGGGAGCACAGGCCTACCAACCTAGTGCAGCTGTTTCCTCCACCTCATCAGCTGCTCACTCACACACACACACACACACACACACACACACACACACACACACTCTTTCTCTCTCTCTCTCTCTCTCTCTCTCTCTCTCTCTCTCTCTCTCTCTCTCTCTCTCTCCCCCCCCCCCCTCCTAGTTTTTTGTGGGAGAAAAGGAGTTTGTTTTATAAAAAATAAGGAACCAGTGGTTTCTAAGTTAGTTTTTGTTTTATTTAATAGTCCATAAATGTTACAGTTAAATCCAAATTCTGTTGATATTGTTGACAATAATGTGCTTCCTAACTATAGTTTGAATGTTAATTGATACATGTGCAAAATCTCTATGTTTATATGCTATGTATATGTTTTTAAAAACTCATGAAAACAAACTTCCTCTAGGTGGCAGAATTACTTCTTCAGAATGGAGCTGATCCATTGTTTAGAAACGACTATGGGAAGTGTGCCTTGGATGAAGCTGGTGACCCTCACATGAAACAACTCCTTGAACACTATATAAATAAGCCCAGAAGGTGTCCTGAAGCTGGTGAGCACAAACTTCAGCTCATGACATAGAAACAGAATTAGAGAAATTGTATTTTTTTTATCATGTAAAGTGGGAAAAAATAGCAGTGATTTGCTGTTATTTTTAATAATCCTTGTATTATATATCCTTGTATTCTCCTGTGTAAGACTATAAGTGATTGAAGTCAAAGGGTGACAGTTAGGTTATACCTTCCCCTATTATTGAGTTTAGAGGCCTGGTGAAAAGTTTGCCAAGTTTAGTTCCTTTTCAGATTATGATATGTAAAGTAAAATAATGCAATATGAACTACATAATTAGTTGTATCCCCTTTAATTAACATTTCTCTGAGTTAATTTTTTTTAATCACCTAGGAATTACTTCTATTTTTTTATCCTTCCCATTCATTCCAGTGTCAAATTGCAACTCTGAAGAGAATAGCTCGCAGTTGTAATATAAGAAGATAGGACATGAATGATTTAAATGCACGAGCACATTTTTTATCTTGATCCATATGTATCTGTGAGATTTTTTTCACTCTTGTGTCAGACTCAGATTAAGGAGAGTGTTTTTCTGTGATGAAATGAATTCTTTCACTTTCAGGAGTGAAATTCTTTCTTTATAGAATGCACTTGAATACAATGTTCACTACTTTGTTAAAGTCTGAAATTTTTGCTAAAAGATAAAAACATGGTTCTTATAGTTAAGTTTAAGGGGCTCACATTCTAATGGAGAAGGAAGGCAACATGCAAGCACTTCTACACATATAGGATATGTGTAATGTAAATGGGAGGTAATCTCAGAGGGAAGGAGGATCATTGAGGAGAACCTAAAAAGTCCCCTTGCAGAAGATGGGATTTGACTTGAGTCTTGAAGGAAGCCAAAGAAACCAGGAGGTGGGGATGAATAGGGTGAGCAGTCCAGGCACTGGGGACAGCCAGTGAAAAGCCACATACTTGGGAGAGGGAGTGTCTTGTGCAAGGTGGTCATTGTCATTGGATTACTGGGTATATTGAGGAGAGTAGAGTGGGAGAAGATTGGAAAGGTAGGAAGAGGCCAGGTTAGAAAGGACTTTCAAGTCAAATAGAGAATTTTATATTTAATATTGGAGGATATAGAAAGCCATTGGAGTTTGTTGAATAGAGGACTGAGGGCCAGATCTAAGCCAGAAGGAGTTATTCATTCAGATATCTATTTCAGGAATCCTGTGTCTAGACTGTGTATCTTCCAGAAGAAGAAAAAAGCTGAGTTCACCTCAAGGATAATATAACCAACCCCCCTTGTTTTTTTTCTTATTTGGGGCTGCTTGAGAATGTAACAGTCCAGCTCAGAAGCATGCTAGAGATGCTCATGGTAATTCTGTGCTCGTACTTCTAGTCTCCTTTTGGGGGAAAAGCTTCTGATGAGAGATTGCATAGTGAAAAAAAGAACATTTATTCTTAGAGCTTGAAATTTGGGGTCATTTGGTCACATTCCTTTATACTTTACAAATGAGAAAATTGAGAAGAAGCAGGGCATTTACTTCATGTCTCGCAAAATAACGGCTGATGTTATTGCATGTGTTTATATAAAATTTGTGTTTTTCCTTACTAAAGCCTGGAAAAAATCACTATGTATTTGTTTACATGTACATACTATATATATCTCAGAACTGGAAAGGATCTCTGAAGTTGTCTAGTTCAGTTAGTGTCTAAACAGAAACATCTCTATGATACTCTCCACATATGACTGTCTAATTTCTGCTTGGAGATTTCTAGTGACAGGAAACTCACTACTTTCTGTGGCATTTCATGTTTAATGTTAGGGAGTGAGCCACTGAGGAATAGGATACCCAACTTTCCCAAGAGCCTTTGCTTCTAGATAAATCACCATTTTTCACTTCTAGATTAGGGTGACTCCTCAAGATATTATAAAAAGAGATGGAGTCATACTTAGACTGTGTCATATTGGGAACATTAAATTCATTTAAAGTAAATTAGATTAATTTAATATTAATTCTGTGTGCATTATAGGTGTTCTGTATCACTGTACTACCCATTAGCATACTGTAATTACTATACTTGGTCGTTATACTTGCTTTCTTCTTCACAAGCATATACGCTTTGGAGGGGATAATTTTTTTAATCCCCAAAATAATTTTTATCTTTATTTTTAATATTCTTTTTTTAAAATTTGAGTTCTAGATTCTCTCCCTTTCTCCTGCCCCTTCCCACCCATTGAGAAAGCAAGCAACAAGATATACAATTATACAAGATAAAATACTGCAAAACATTTCCATATGAACCATATTACAAAATAAAGAAGAAAAACAAAGAAAAATTTAAAATTATACTTCAGTTGAAACTGCCTTGGAACCCTGTATCGATGAAATAGCTAAGACTTTCACAGGTGATCGTCACAATATTGTTGTTATTATGTACAATGTTCTTTCTCCTGGTTCTGCTCACTTCATTTGGCATCAGTTCATAGAAATCTTCCCAGGTTTTTCTGAAAGTATTCTGCTCATTATTTCTTATAACACAATAGAATACATAACACAACTTGTTCAGCCCTTCCCCAATTGATAAGCATCCTGGAGGGATTATTTTTGAAAGATATCATAAAACAGAAAAACCCAAACCAGCACAGTCTCTTCTTGCTATTTTTATTTTGGGCCCAGTTCAGTGTCCATCTGCACAACCAAATAAATTAATAAAAACCTCCTCCATCTCTTTCCTCTTTCCTCTATATCTATACATGCCAATTCAGTAGGCTCCTTGTCCCCTTGAATGTCAGTATTTGGGCGTGGCATATTTTGTTTTTATAGAATAATTTGTTAGACTGCTTGCTTTCAGTTAGGCCAAGGGGCTTACATTTATGCACACAGAGACGCTGAATTCAAATCCTGTCTCGCTAGTAATCAGGGAAGTGATCTGAGCTTCAGTTTCTCCATCTATAAAATGGGAGTAATGATAGCACCCTCCTCACAAAGCTGTTGTGGGGCTTAAAGGAGATAACCTACTTTGTGAAAGGCTTTGCAAACCTCGAAGTGCGAGCTGTTGTTCTGTGCACATTACTGTATAGGTGTGCACTACAACGTGTGTGCAACAATTGTCTAGAGCCGAAGATTAAGCTGTGGGCCAATTTGATGTACGTTGTAAACCAAAACACAAGGGAACAGTTCCTTAGAGGCAAGAAATGCTTAATTTAACTAGGAGTGATCCGTACGTGAAATTGGCAGCATACTCCTCTGAAAGCTTTCTTGTGTTTTGGTCTCAGGTGAATGCTGAACAGACCTTCAGGCTAAGTAATATTCAGCATCAACCTCGTATTTTTTGGTAGTTTGATTGGTATGGCACTCAATAAATAATTTAGATAGAATTGTCCTTTTTATTGTATGGCTTTATGAGCAATCAGTGTTGTTCCAATTGTTTAGATCTGACTTTATTTGTGTGAAAAGTGTTTTATATTTGTGTTCATGTAGTTCCTGGGTTTGTCTTGGCAAGTAGACTCCCAAGTATTTTATATTGTCTGCAGTTATTTTGAATAGAATTTCACTTTCTATCTCCTCCTGCTGGACTTTGTTGGTAAAATAAAGAAATGCTGATGATTTATGTGGGTTTATTTTATATCCTGCAACTTTGCTAAAATTGTTAATTATTTCAAGTACTGTTTTAGTGGATTTTCTAAGTATACCATCATATCATATGCAAAGAGTGGTAGTTTTGTTTCCTTATTGCCTAGTCTAATTCCTTCAATTTCTTTTTCTTCTCTTATTGCTAAAGCTAAAATTTCTAGTACAACATTGAATAATTGTGATGATAATAGGCCTCCTTGTTTCACCCCTGATCTTATTGGGAAGGCTCTAGTTTATCCCCATTGTAGATAATGTTTGCTGATGGTTTTAGATATATACTATTTATTTTAAGGAAAGTTCTATTTATTCCTAAACTCCCTAGTATTTTTAATAGGGATGGGTGCTGTATTTTGTCAAATGCTTTTTCTGCATCTAGTGAGATAATGATGTGATTTCTGTGTGTTTGTTATTGTTATGGTAAATTATGCTAATAGTTTTCATAATATTGAGCTCGTCCCAAATTTGTGGTATAAATCCCACATGGTCATAGTGTATTATCCTCATTTAAATTGCTGTAATCTCTTTGTTAATATTTTATTTAAAATGTTTGCATCAATATTCTTTAGGAAATTGGTCTATAATTTTCTTTCTCTATTTTCACTTCCTGGTTTAGGTATCAGCATCATGTTTGTGTCATAAAAGTAATTTGGTAGAAATCCTTCTTTGCCTGTTTTACCAAATAGTTTACATAGTATTGTAATTAATTGTTCTTTAAACGTTTGGTAGAATTCACTTATCCATCTGACCCTAGAGATTTTTACTTAGGGAGTTCATTGATGGGTTATTCAATTTCTTTTTCTAAATGGGGTTATTTAAATATTTTATTTCTTCTTCCATTAATCTGGGCAATTTATGTTTTTGTAAATATTTGTCCTTTTCACTTAGATTGTCAGATTTATTGTCATACAGTTGGGCAAAATAGCTCCTAATTATTACTTTACTTTTCTCTTCATTGGTGGTGAATTCACTCTTTTCATTTTTGATCCTGGTAGTTTGGCTTTCTCTTTTCTTTTTTAGAATCAAATTAATCGAATGTTTACCTGCTTTGTTTATTTTTTCATAAAACCAGCTTTTAGTTTTATTTATTAGTTCAACTTTTTTTTACTTTCAGTTTTATTCATTTCTCCTTTGATTTTTCAGAATTTCTAATTTGGTATTTAATTGAGGATTTTTAATTTGTTCTTTTTCTAGCTTTTTTAGTTGCAGGCCCAATTCATTGATCTCCTCTTTCTCTATTTTATTCATGTAAGCATTTAGAGATATAAAATTTCCCGCAAGTACTGCTTTGACTGCATCCCATAAATTTGGGTTTGTTGTCTCATTATTGTGATTTTCTTTGATGAAATTATTGTTTCTGTGATTTAGAATGAGATTATTTAGTTTCCAATCAGTTTTTAATTTATCTTTCCATGGCCCTTTATTCCATGTAATTTTTATTGTATCATGATCTGAAAAGGATGCATTTAATATTTTTTAATATTTCTGCATTTCTGTATTTGATTGTGAGGTTTTTATGCCCTAATACGTGATCACTTTTTGTGTAGGTACCATGTGCCCCACTCAATTTTTTCCAGAGGTCTATTATATTTAACTTTTCTAAAATTCTATTTACCTCCTTAATTTCTTTCTTGTTTATTTTGTGGTTAGATTTTATCTAGTTCTGAGAGGGAGAGGTTGAGGTCCCCCATTAGTGTAGTTTTGCTCTCTGTTTCTTCCTGTACCTCACTAACTTCTCCTCTGAGAATCTGGGTGCTGTACCACTTGGTGCATATATGTTTAGTATTGATATTACTCCGTTGTCTATGGTGCTTTTTAACAAGATGTAGTTTCCTTCCTTGTCTCTTTTAATTAGATCTATTTTTGCTTTTGCTTTGTCTGAGATCAGGATTGCTACACCTGCTTTTTGTTTGTTTGTTTGTTTTGTTACTTCAGCTGAGGCATGATATATTCTGGCCCAGCCTTTTACCTTTATTCTGTGTGAGTGTCTCTGCTTCAGATGTGTTTCTTGTAAACACCATATTGTGGAATTCTGTTTTTTAATCACTCTGCTATTTGTTTTCATTTTATGAGAGAGTGCATCTCATTCACATTCACAATTATGATTACTATGTATTTCCCTCCATCCTATTTCCCCTCCTTTTATACTTTTCTCTCTCCTTTCACCCGGTCCCTCCTCACCAGTGTTTTGCTTCTGACCACTGCCTCCCCCAATCTGCCCTCCCTTCCATTAGCACCCCCCTCCCTTTTCTTTTACCTTTTCTCTCCTACTTCCCTGCAGGGTAAGATAGATTTCTCTACCTGAGTGGGTATGTTATTCCTTCTTTGAGCTAAATCTGATGAGAGTAAGTTCAAATAGAGCTTATCCCCTCTCTTCTTTCCCTCTGCTGTGATAGGTCTTTCATGCTTCCTCAGTGATATAATTTACTCCATTCTGCCCTACCTTTTTTCCTCTTTTGCCAATACAATCCTTTTTTTACCTCTTAATTTTTTTTATCACATCAAAGTCAACTTATACCCACACTCTCTAAGTATGCTCCTTATAACTGCCCTAATACAGATGCAGTTCTTAAGCATCACAGGTATCATCTTCCCATGTAGGAATGTAAACAGTTTAACTATATTGAATGCCATAGTTTTTTTTTTTTTCTTTCCTATTTACCTTTTTATACTTCTCTCTAGTCTTACGTTTTAAGATCAGATTTTCAGTTTAGTTCTGGTCTTTTCGTCAGGAAAGTTCAAAAGTCCCCTATTTCATTGAATGTCCATCTCTTCCTCTGAAAGACTATGCTCAGTTTTGCTGGAGAGTTGGGTCTTATGATCCAAGGTCTTTTGCCTTCTGGAATTTCATATTTCAAGCCCTCCAACCCTTTAATGTAGAAGCTGCTAAGTCCTGTGTAATCTTGACTATGACTCCTTGATATTTGAATTATTTCTTCCTGGCTGCTTGCAGTTTTTTCTCCTTGATCCTATTGCTATCTCTTTTAGCTTAAAACCAAAGGCTAAAGCTGTAACTCTTTTAAAAGAAAATCTTTGCTTGGGCCTTGCTCTCAGTAATGAAACAAATGCAGGAAGAGAAATTTTAAAGGAGTTCATTGTAGTATCCAAGACAAAAGTGTGTTGAATGTGGCCATGCAACAAAATTCAAACTGCTGGGTGCTTTTGTATAGAGAACTTTGTGTAATAAAATCAAGACAATCCTGATAGGTACATATTTCCAAAAGGAGATGGACTATTGCGTCTCAGATCCTTCTGCACTGCCACATCATAGGGAAATGAGATGAGAGGGAAGGGGGAATGGGATGAAATGCGTGTGACAACCTGGTGACTTGCTGGTAATACACAGGACAAAGAGATGGAATCAAATACATGCCCCATCTCCTAACAGACTGGCTGACATTTATCTGGAAGAAAAGCAAAACTGGAAATAATGGGGTCACTCTGACTGATTCAATACAAATCTAAATAATTCTGCCCTTTGGTGCTATCCATACTCATGGTGTAGCACCTCGATTACACCTGTATTGATCCCCTTTCATCAACTGTAACGCCGCAATCTCTGTTACCTCTAAATATGGGAGTTAGCTTGGGGATTCGTTGTTTGCACCAACAGAGGCATGGTAATCATAAGTAGTACATAATCCCTATGCGTACACACAAGAGAAAACCCACAAACATACTTTAGCCAATGAAAAGTTCTGCTTCCCAAAACATATCTGTAGCCCATAGACTTTGGTAATTTAGTAGTCACTCTGTGGGTATGCAAATGATAAGGTGCTCACTTTCACCCCCTTTTATCATAGTTTTCTTCCATGAAGAGTTAGACCTTTAACAGGAAAGGCAGCTAAAAACCACAAGAAGGGCCTCAGCATAAACACCACAGACAAACCATGACCAGCAAACATATAGTAAGTAGTACAAGGGCCTTGGTTCCTACAGTGGCATCAATTCAAGTAGAAATGATGAAGAGCTTACAGAACAAGTAACTGGTTCAAAACATGCACATGATTAACACAACAAGCAAAATTACAATAGATGACTATAGAAACCCAATATAGTAGTAGCCTCAGGGGTTTCAAGTCCTTTTGCAGCATCCATGATCTTCAGGGGTCTAGTAAGTTCTTTCTGTGCATATCTCAAACAGCTACTTATGGATCAGGTAGATCCAGGTTCCAGGTTACTTGAGATTCTCTAAATAATGCTATTAGTATTAAGACTTTACATAAAAATCTAATCAGATCGGCCTTCCCAGTAATTAGTTCATGTGCTGAAAATCCATTCAGATCTTACGGAACCAGTTGTAATAACAACAGGACTATCAGAAGAACACCAAATTGAGAACCCATAATTCACCTGAAACTTCATAGAATTTCAGTTTTTACATAGCACTTGCATCTTCTGTCTTCACCCAGACTTTGTATCTGATAGGGACAATGCCACCTATAGGCTGAAAAAGGAATCTTAAAATAATCCATAAGTGCCTAACCTGAAAAATGAGCCCTTCTGTCCTGTAACATTATCTGACAGAGACTTCAGAATAGGCAAATAGGGACTTATGGGAGCCGAGATGGCAAAGTAAGCAGTAAATCACTGTCACTCTCCCATATTCACCTCCAAACAACCAAACAACCATAAAATAGCACCCCAGAACAAATCCTGGACCAGTGGAGTCAGCAGAAAGATGGGGCAGAGTGGTCTTTTGGCCCAGGAGAATTGGAAGATTGGCCAGAAAGATCTGTCTCATTCAGGTAAAAGGAGAATGCAGTCCAGGACAGGAAGTGGCCCAGAAAGCTTGATCTCAGCAAACCAGTGGGAGAGCCTGAGCCCCAGTGTGGTGGAATGGGCAAATGCCAACACCAGGACTCCTGTATACCTCAGCATAGCTAGAGAACTGGCAGACTCCAGCTCTGAGAACTACCATGTGCTTCAGCACAGCCCAGGCAGGTGTCCTGCAGTGCTCAGACTTCAGAGTGTGGTAGTGTTGCCTGGGTCGGATATCCTATGGTAACTGGTAACTGGACCTCCACACGATTCAGCATGGCTCAGGGCAGGTGTACTTCAGTGGCTGGACTTCCACATGCTTTAGTGTAGCCACAGGAAAATGCAAAAAAACCCCACTGGACTGCAGCACACCCAGGCACCACCACTAGGCCCCCAGCTTAGCACTAGGTAAGCTGCCAGAACTCCTAGAGCCTGCAGCAATACCAGCCACCCTGACCCCACTCCCACAGTGCAGCACCAGATGAGAGGGTCCTTCCTGGGTTTCAGGACAACATCAGATAAACAGCCATGGTCTGCAACCACTAACACGAGAAGCTGGAGACGGTGACCCTTCCACCCTGGGAGCAGAGCTCAAATTTAAAATAAAGGAGCAAAGCCAAAAAAATTGTGTGTGTGGGGGGGGGGGGTGAGGTGAGGTGGGGAGAGAGGAGAGATAAACAGAAAACAAACAAAAAAGGAATCTGACCATAGAAAGTTATTATGGTGACAGGGAAGACCAAGACGCAAACTCAGAAGAGGCTAATGATGTCAGAGCACCTATGGGCAAAACCCCAAAGAAAAACAGGAAGTCATATGAAACCCATAAAGAACTCATGGAAGAGCTCGAAAAGGAGCTTAAAAATCATGTAAAGAAAGGTAGAAGAAATATGGGGAAAAGAAATGAAAGTGATGCAAAAGAATCATGAAAAAAGACTCAGATAGCTTAGGAAACTGCTTAAAAAGTAGAATTGGCCAAATGGAAAAGGAGACATAAAAATCCATAAAAGAAAACTCCTTAAAGAGTACAATTTTGCCAAGTGGAAAAGAAAGCACAAAAGCTAATTGAGGAAAAAACACCTTAAAAGTTAGAATTGTGCAAGTAGAAGTTAATGACTGTATGAGACATCATGAATCAATCAAACAAATTTGAAAGAATGAAAAAAGGAAGGAAATGTGAAATACCTCATGGAAAGCACAACTGACCTAGAAAATAGATCCAGGAGAACCAGTATCAGAATCATTGAACTACCTGAAAGCCATAATCAAAAAGGAGGGCCTGGACAGCATCTTTCAAGAAATTACCAAGGAAAACTACCCTGATGTCCTGGAATCAGAGGGCAAAATAGGCAGCATAGAAGACATTGATCACCTGAGGAAAAGGATCTTAAAATAAAAACCCCAAGGAACATTATAGTCAAATTTCAGAACTATCAGGGCAAGGAAAAAATAGTGCAAGTGTTCGGAAAGAAACAATTCAAATATTGGGGAGTCACAAGGATCATGCAGGACTTAGCTGTTGCAACAGTAAAGGATTAGAGGTCATAAAACATAAACAGGTAAAAAGGCAGAAGAATACAGAAGGGATTCAGTGGAGCAAAACTGTTTACATCCCTGCATGGGAAGATGATACTTGTACCTCTTAAAAATTACATTAGTAACAGTACACATAGAAGGAATAAACATAGGCAGAGGGTACGTGTATAAGGTATATTTGAAGAAATGATAAAAGAAAATAACGTAACGGTTGAGAAAGAGGAGTAAAATGGGCACGGAAGGGAGAGGTAGAATGGGGGTAAATTATCTCACATGAAGAGGAAAGAAAGACCTATTATAGTGGAGGGGAAAATGGGAGGGGCAGGACAATGGGCATTGCTTGAACCTTACTCTCATTAGTATTGGCTCAAAGAGGGAATAAAGTACATAATCAGATGAATATAGAAATTTATCTTACAGGTAAGTAAGTAAGAAGTAAGTAAGGTAGGTAAGTAAGAGAGAAGGAGATTAAATAAAAGGGGGGGGTGTTTGAGTACTGATAGAAGGGAGGGCAGATTGGGGAGGTGGTAGACAGAAACAGAACATTGCTAGAAAAACACCTGGAAAGACTTGTATGAACTGATGCAGAATAAAATGAGCAGAACCAGGAAAACACTGTATACAGTATCAGCAACATCATGTGATGATCAACCATGAATGACTCAGCTTTTCCCAGCAGCACAATGATCTGAGACAAGTACAAAGGAAGCATGAAGGAAAATGCTGTCCATATCCAGATAAGAACTGATGGATTCTGAATGCAAATTGAAGCATGTTTTTTCCACTTAATTTATTCTTTCTTATGTTTTTTTTTACTTTTGATCTGTTTCTCCTTTCACAACTTTGATGAATATGGAAATATGCTTTACATGATGGCATATATAAAAACTATATCAAACTGCCTACCATTTTCAGAAGAGGGGAAGGGAAGGAAAGAGGGAGGGAGAAAAATTAGAACTCAAAATCTTGTAAAAATTAATGCTAAAAATTTTCTTGATTAGCAATTTGGGAAAAAATAAGATACTGTTTAAAGCAAAAAAAAAAAATGACAATTTTTTAAAATTTCTTTACAAGTACTAATGCATTTCTATGTGTAAAATCCCTTATTCAGTTTTTAGAACTTATTCACCAAAGCACTCAAAGCCTCTATTTTTACATTTGAGACACTAGGAAGCCAGGCATGTATGTATGTATATATATGTATGTCTGTGTGTGTGTATAGTCTTTAGGTTTTCTACCATTTAAACTTGTTGCTTTCTCAAAGTTTTCCATCCCAGTAAAATTTACATTACATTATTATTTTGTTTTCAAAGCATTTTTATATTTTCACTCTGTCCCTTTCTTTGAATATTTACATATTATCTTCATATTCTGCTGAAAGAATGAAATACTTGAAGGGCCTATTGTGATACATGGATATATAACTATTAGCAAGAGGATGGCAAGCCAAAGAACTCATTCAGTTAGATGCTGAAGATATGGAGTTGACCACAAATTCAGATTAAAAGTAGTAACATCTTCCATACTTGCATCTTATTACAGTAACTCAGATGTTTTAGTGTTAATATGTAAATTAATAGGTTTAATATTTTAATGACAAACTTCCATGGTTCACCTTCCTTGATAATAGAATTTTCTATGAAAGGAAAAGGAAGGGACATGGTTATGATGAAATAAAGACTGTCCCTTGAAGGGCACAGATTGATCTCACATGAGCCACAGCAGGAGAAAACTCCCTTAGTTCTGTCTGATTCCATGAACAAGTCATATTTAACAGCTAATCATGTAGCAAAGTTCTACAGTTATTCACAGGGTATCAAATCCAGACTCAGAATTTACCAGGTGAGAAAATTTCCTGTTCAGAAAGGAAAGAGCACAATGGGGAAACTGAGTTAAGCCCTTCACTTGCCCAGGCATAGACATGCAACTGTAGTGGTCCTCAAACTGCGCTCCCTTCAGGTAGTACAGGGCATTCCCCTCGCATGGGGGACTGTTGGCTTAATATCAATTCAGACAATAAAACCTGAAATAAAAACTCAGAAGAATACCAAATTAAAACCCCTTGAGAGTTTGCCTCAAACAATGAAATTACACTAATCACAGTTTAGGGCTACATTATCACCACTTTTCTCAAGTTTTCAAGAACAGTTAACAATGGACATGTAGAAGGACATCTTATTTACCCTTCATTAATAATATAAGAATAATTACATTCTTGAGTTTCACACATATGATGAATACACAATAGTTGACTTCATACCCCAGAAAAATGTTGACTATAGCAAGCCTCCCATTTGTACTACCTGTTACCCCCTGAAACAAAATGAAGTCTCGGCATCTAAGGTCTGTTGTTAGCAAAGTTGGCTCAAAGATGCAACTCCAGTACATAACTACTTATTAACAGGTATAATTTCATAATTTTTATAAGTGATAGCTGAGTAATATGTCATACAAAACTCACTCAAACTTGTAGGTGGTGTTTGTGATGAAATGGTGATCCCAGTTTTTCAGTAAACCAATTCATCATTTTAGAATTTCACAACACTTAGCAACTTCTTTCACAGGGCTGGTAAGATTTTATGACCTTTCTCAAAAATAAGATCATAAGGAACTTGGCAAATTTACAGTTAAGGAGAGTTTTACAGAGTTTCTCTTTTTTTTTGTATTTTTCCACACAGTAAGTAATTATTATTCTTCCTTTTAAACCAGCATATTTTCACTTAAATACTTTTAAGTTTTAACTTGATGACAACAGTCTCTAATAACTTAATAATTTCACGGCATCCATATCATATCAAAAGAGGAATTAATTTTTTAACGATGCAGTAGCATCTCCTTCTTGATAGCATTTCTCGTATCATGGTTTCCCAAATTCACAATACAAGAAAATTTCAAAACATAATAATAACATATACAATATATGAAATAAAACTTACTGCCAGTAAAATTCAGTTGAATTAAACTCTGAATTATCTTAAATAGAGCATTGTTTATCTTACCACTTTTGGCTTTCCATGCTCATTACATTCAAGACCAGTATAGAGTAATTTTGACCCAATTATGCTTTAACAAAACTTATTTTTATAGTTTCCAAACATATTTTCTTAATGTCCAATATTAAGTGTCTTTTCTTTTAAGGCCCGATTTTCTTAAAAAGGGACAAAGATCACAATTATCCTAACAGGAGAACACACCTCATTTAAATGAGACTAGAATAAATTCAGTCAGATCTGGATTTATATTTTAAAATGTAATCATATAGAATCTCAGTTTTCCCAAGGGCCATTCACTGCTAACAAATTATAGGGCCAGCTACTTTCAGGTTACTCTAGTAACAAAGATTTAAAGTGACAGGCATGTATTTTCAACCCTCTTGGGATCTATAAGGATTTTCTGAAACATGGAAATTGTAAAAATAACCTTTATTATGTAGTAATGAAATTAAGGATGTATTCCTTCCATAAGGTATAAAGTATATGCTTCTAATGGTGCTTTAATGAAAGAATTTTAGGTATGCTATCCTCTAATAATTCAATGCTGCAAATATATTTCTATATTTTCCATATCGTAAAGAATAACCAAATAAAATTTCTCATATTTCTTTTATCTGAATGGAATTTTTAAAAAGCCTTCCTAAAACCTCTCCTTCCGAAACTCCAAACTCTTCACTTTCAAACCCTTTATTCACAATGTCAGGGCAAACAGACCACAAATTTCTTAACTTTCTACCTATTTCCCCTTATCCCTATTTGTTTAAACGTTCTCTCTTTTTTTCTTTTATAACCATCCAGTGAACTTAGATTAAAGACTACTAATTTACCTAAACAATTAAATTGTGCTGAATTGTTTCGAACTGGTGTCTAAAAACCAGGAGAAAAGAAAGAGAAAGAAAAATGCTTTTCCTTCCTTTTCTTCATCTGTTTTTATCTCTGGTGTCTCCAGATTCTGAAAGCAGAAAGAATCTTAAAGGTTTTCTCCTTTTCTCCCACTGAAAATCTGATTAAAAAGCAAAAACAAAAACCATGAGAATAAATCCCTGTGTTAACATTATGGACAGCTGGGTATTTGCACCCATTTTGAGGGCTTCACGGTGGGGCTGCTTCTTCACCTGTGGCTTCCAGCCTTAGACCTCATCCTGTTGGTTTTTCTTATATAAAGTATCTTAAAGGGCCCCTTCTTTTTACTTAGAACATTTTTATTTAAAGTTTTGAGTTCCAAATTCTGTTCCTGCCTTTACTTCCCCCTCTCTGAGATGGTAGGAAATCAGATATAGGTTATACATGTGCAATTATGTAAAACATTTTCATTTTAGTCATTTTGTACAAGAAGAATTAAATAAAAGGAAAAAAAAATAAAGTGAAAAATAGCATGTTTCAGTCTGAATTAAATCAATACCAATTCTTTGTCTGGAGGCAGATACTATGCCTCATCATTAGTCCTTTGGGATTTTTTGGATCATTGTATTGCTGAAAATAGCTAAATCATTGACAATTCTACATTTCACAATACGGCTATTATTGTGTACTATGTTCTCCTGGTTCTTTTCATTTCACTATGCATCAGTTCATGTAAGTCTTTCCAGCTTGTTCTGAAATCATCCTATTTGTCATTTCTGCATCATGCACAATAATATTCCATTACAGTCGTATACCACAGCTTGGTTAGCCATTCCCCAATCGATGGGCATCCCTTTTATTTCCGATTCTTAGCAACCACAAAAAGAGCTGCTATAAATATTTTTGTAGAAATATGTCCTTTTCCCCTTTTTTGGATGTCTTTGCAATACAGAGGTAGCACTGGCATTGCTGGATGAAAGTATGTGTATAGTTTGGGCATAGTTCCAAATTGCTTTCCAGAATAGTTGGATCAGATCACTCTACCAATAGTGCATTTAACCTATTTTTCCCACATACCATCCAACATTTGTCATTTTCCTTTTCTGTCATATTAACCAATCAGATGGTCCCTGGCAGGATAAGATACCAGACACTGAGGTTCTTTCTTGAACTAAACCACCAAGCATTCAAACTCTGCTTCAGAGAATGCAACTGTGATGGGCTTGCTATGTCATTTGAATGCCAAGTGTATGCTTGCCAAAAAGACTGTTTTATGGAGAACTCACACAGGGCGAGCACTCACATGGTGGTCAGAAGAAACAATACAAGGACGCTCTCAAGGTGTAGGGTTAATGGAACATAAGATCTTCCCCATCCATTAGTAGGCCTATGTGACCATGTGACCCTTTTCCCCTTGGAACAGGGGTCATGTTTCCAGGTCTAAAGGTAGACAGGTATTTCAATCACAGATGTCTTGTTGCTAGCTCTGGTCCAATTCACAGCTATGACACATACTGAGTCACATAGAGCCCATCAGGTGAAAACTAGATACTCACAGAGCCCATATTGCCTTGGGGGTGGGGAAGCTTGCTTATAGGGAGGCTTACTTGCAGGAAGGCTTTCACACCTTTTGGTACTGAGCCAATTAGACATTGAGTCACATGAGTTGTGATGCCTTCTGGCTCTAAGCCTATTAGTTGAATATACTGGGAGGTTGGTATTTTACTTTGGGGCAAACTCATGGAAGGAATGCTTCTTTGTGATTTGTACAGATGAGACTCTAGAAAGCTGTTGTTAAGGGACTCCCTGGCTTGATGAACCTAGATGTTGGTGCTTCCTGGTCCAGTGATTGTATATCTTACTTTGTTTAGACAATTGGAGCCCTGTCTGTTGGATTCTTTATTGCAGTGGTTCTCAACCTTCCTAATGCTGCAACCCTTTAATACTCATATGTGGGCGTATCTGCATGTGGGTGGACCCGCTTGGAGACAGGTAGAGGAGCTGTGTCTCGGTTCCTAAGACCATTGGAAATGCGGTGTCTCGGTTCCTAAGACCATCAGAAATATGTGTTTTCCGATGGTCTTAGGCCACCCCTGTGAAAGGGTCATTTGACCCCCAAAGGGGTCGCAACCCACAGGTTGAGAACCCCTGCTTTGTTGGATACTGACTTCTTTCTACTTATCTATCTGCATTGTTTAATTAAAGGTAAGATTGTTGACCCCTTTGAAGCTGTCTTTCCTTTAAAAAAGCAGATCAAAGAACCTGTGCTAGCAGCCCTTCTGTGTGCTGGTGTCATTGGTCTTACACCTCCACAGCAGCTGCAAGTATCATTAATGATACATAAGGTCTCTTTTAAGAACTTTGGAATTGATTTGTGACATGGGAGACACTGGCACAGGACTGTTCAGCATGGCTTGCCCTCATCATGCTCTATAAGCAAAGCAGAATTGAAGTAGCTCAGAAGAAACGTGAGATGTGCAAATTTACAGTATCCACCCCCAATGTTCGCATGGACTATTTATGCCCAGCCTGCAGGAGAACATTCCAAACTTGTATTGGTCTGATCAGCTAGTCAGATACACAGAAACGTGAGTCTAGCAGTCATGTCATTTTGGTCCTCTTCAAGAATGAAGGACAGTAACCAAGCAACCAGACGATAGATAGGTTTGAGGTGGTACATCAAAGTTGTTTTAATTTGTATGTCTCTAGTCAGTTGTTTATTTATTTAGAGCATTTTTTTCAAATGATTATAGATAGCTTTGATTTCTTTGTCTGAAAACTGCCTGTTAATATCCTTTGACCATTTATCAATTGGGGAATGACTCATAGTACCTCTCACTCACTTCTCTATATATTTGAGAAATGAGGCTTTTATTAGAGAAATTTGATGTAAAAAAAATTTCCCCCAGTTTCCTGCTTTAAGGGAAACACTTTTATTGGTTTTTCTTCCCCATAAAGAGAGTCTGACAGTTGTTAGAGCTTTGGTTTTAGTAGGCTTTCCAAGAGGAGGGGTATGTTACTATTTGAAGCCTCTGGGTTTAGATAATACTTCTAACTCACGGCTTAACATATGACTGCTAAACTGTATCTATGTGGCAACATTTTAGAGGCCACACTTCTAAGGAACCACAAAGAGGTCCTTGCATCTGAGTGCCCTCCAGTTTTCTTAGCACCAAGGTCCTCATTGATCTTTCATGCAAATAAATGGGAGGAAAAAAGGCAAAGGAACAAAAACGTAGGTAAATCCTACTTTGAGACATTGAGCTTCCTCTCAACCTCTTGTTTCAAATTCCTGCCTTTGTTACATGAGGAAGTTGTGGTTTATTAATTCTAGTAGTGACTGTGTTTTAGTTTGGGAACAATGGAGGAAGAGGCTTTTCAAAATTCCAAATACATTATTACAACTTTCCTGCCCTAGACAGGACAGTTAGGTGGCATAGTAGATAAAGTGCCTGACCTGGAGTTAGGAGGACCTGAGTTCAAATACAGCCTCAGACATTTGGTGGCTGTGTGACTTTGGACAAGTCACTGGGCAAATAGGTCAAGTTAACCCTATTTACCTCTCTCCTGTATCTCTGTCGAGAAAACCCCAGAGGGGGTTACGGAGAGTCAGACACAACTGAAATCACACAATGACAACCTTTTTTGTACCAAAAAAAGAAAATTCTAGTGTGTGTGTGTGTGTGTGTGTGTGTGTGTGTGTGTGTGTGTGTGTGTGTGAGAGAGAGTGTATGTGTGCTAGTGTGTGTGTTTTATCTGTCTCCTTGAGTATTTCAGTACTTTTCAGGCTGTTTTCTACATCTGCCAGACATAGAAATGGAAAAAGGTTTCTTTTCTACTCCCTGTTCCCCTGCAGTGCTTCTTTTATTTATTTATTTGGTTTTTGGAGGGGGGAAGGCAGGGCAATTGGGGTTAAGTGACTTGCCCAAGGTCACATGGCTGGTAAGTGTTAAGTGTCTGAGGTCAGATTTGAAGTCAGGTCCTCCTGACTCTAGGGCCGGTGCTGTATTCACTGTGCCACCTACCCACCCCCTCTGCCGTGCTTCTTAAACTGTGGATTGTGACTCCATATGGGGTTGTGTAACTGAATGAAAAATTTGGCAACAGTGAAAGGTTTCTGAATGTGCAGTGACCAAAAATTAATTCAGAATCAGTGCTTGCCCATGTTGTATTGAACAATTTCACTGCAGCCTTGGTTCTGAACATCCACCTTTATATTGCACATACTGTCATGCCATGCAATACCAATGAATGCTGCCAGAAACATTTTGACTCAATTTCGAGACTATTGTATGTTATGAATTTAACTGTTTTTACTGTATGTGCAAAATTGTTCGATGAATTTTGGCTTGGAATTAGGACAGAATTTCCAACAATTTCTAAAATGGCCCTAAACATACTTCAGCCATTTTGTACTACATATTTATGTGTTCTCATCATTGACAGTCATAAAATCAAAGTACCAGTTAACTCTGAAAACTGTTGAAGATGTTCTGTGTCCTGCAGTATCAGATATTCTGCCAAGATTTAATTCTTTCTGTAAAAATCAACAAGCACATCTGTCTCATTAGTATGCAGATTTGCTTTTGTCTTTAATAAATGGTAACATTATTTATATGTATATATATATCAAAGAATTGTTTTAAAACAAATTTCTTTATGATTTATTATTAGTAAATATTTTATTTGTATGTCTATTTTATATACCTATGTACTAGGGATCATGTAAAAATTTTTTGGGCAAAAAGTGGTCAAGAGTGGAAAAAATTGAAGAAGCCCAACTCTAAGGGGCCATGTTTTGGCACTCTGGCTTTTAGAAGATATTGCGTTGTATGCTAGGTTTTTGTTGTTTTTGTTGTTGTTATTTAGCATTAAAGTCTGGGGAGAAGATGCAGAACCATCCTGATTATCCATTTTGGATCTCCTTCTGGTTCTACCTTATTCCCATTTCTACATACACTAGAAAGTGTGATATTCCCCTACTTTTACACAGGAGACAAATTCTTTTGGTTGACTAATTTACCAATGATTTCTTCTTTAAACTAGTTTTCTCTTTCCATACTAATACTTCAACTATGTATGAAAGGGTTAAGCTTATAGTATTTATGGAAATGTGAATGCTGTCATGAGGTTTAATAAGAAATATAATTAAGTTTGTCCCTTAACCATTTGTTTTCTCTTTAAAATAGTTTAGATTTCTTTTTTTGCTTTTTTAAAAAATTTTATTATAGTTTGCATCATTCATTTCCACAAGATTTTGAGTTACATATTTTTTCCCCCTCTTTCCCCCACCCACCACCCCAAAACAGCCATCCCAGTGTGTCCCCCCTCCCCC
>CM053587.1:3736875-3770454 GCA_028646515.1 Pseudochirops corinnae
CTGCCATAGCTCTCAGGAAGAGGCTGGGAACTCTTCATATTTACTTCCGGCTGACTGGATAGTGAAGACTCCAGAACCGAGGCCCAAGACCGCGATCCAGATCCAGGCTGGAGAGCTCTTGGCCTGAGAACAATCGCTCAGTCCCCCTGCTGTCTGCAGGCCGCAGGCGGGAAGCTACAACGCAGAGGCAGGTGCAAAATCTCTGCCTTTTGCTTTTCCGCTCTGGAGGCCTTTGGGCCGGACTGCTTATCTCCCCCTTTCGCAATCCCCACTCGCAGCTGCCGCTAATCCGCTCTCCTGAGAGGCTCCTGGGGCACAGCCGCGGCTTCAGGCCAGGCTGGTTTTGGTTCGCAGTGCCTTATGGTTCCTCGTAGCCGAGCTGACTTTAGTGGGAAGTATCTTTGTGTGCGTTTTGGAGTTCTAGGATTGGTTTAGAGTCCTATTTTATGGGTATTTTGGAGTGGCTATGTGAGAGCTGCGATATGTTGCTGCTGCTACGCCGCCATCTTGGCTCCGTCGCTAAAATAGTTTAGATTTATAGATTATGGATGTTTTGTGATCAGTTTATCTAACGTAGGCATCTTTTCTCACGTTTTTTCCCCTTGTCTTTAATCAGCTAAAAATTAGGGAAAAATTTATTTGTATTTCCATATTCAGGGATAGAGCCTTTAAAAAAGAGGTCTTAACTTTTTTTGTGTTACGGACCCTTTTGGAAGTCTGGTAAAGCCTATGAACCTTCATGTGTTGGCTCCTACATTCACAATTGAAGGAAATATTAAATTTCACTTAGAGGACCGTGAAAATAAAGATATAATTTGTTTTCCCATCCATACATGAACCCTCTAAAATCTGTTTATGAACCCCAAAGATCCTGAAATCTGTTCCAAAAGATCTTATTTCATCAATATGGACACTCCCTCTAACAAAACATTACAACTCTCCAGTACGTTAGAGTCTTTGTGAGGGTAGGTAAAACATATAGGGGAGTGTCCTGGCAGTCAGGAGTGCAGTCTGGATGGAAATTAAGGCATGGCAGGCCTGGACTTGCTCCTTAAAAATGCAGGATAGGGAAGAACCAGTCAGAGAAAGAGGCCACAGGGATGGAAGGTATTTCCAGTGTGAGAAGTCCAGGAGAGGTCTTCATTAGTTGCTGTGGCAGAAACAACATCAACAAAAAGCCGCCTAGTGGCTATCATTCTGGTGATAAGACATTTGTTTTTTTGTTTTTTGTTTTTGAAACTGGTTTTCTCTATTTTTCCCAGGCTAGAAATGCAGTGGCTACTTGTGATCCTGAGCCCAATATTGATCCACATGGTGGTTGCAACCTGCTCCCTTTTTCTGATCTAGGCTAGTTTTCCCCCTGCTTAGGCAAGCTAGTGGCTGTACTCCTAGAGGATCACCATATTGATGATGGGCTCAGTGTATACACCCAATTAGCTTCAGTCCTATTGCAGCTTAGAACTCCAGAGCTCAAGCTATCCATCAGCCTCATTCTTCCCTATAACTAGGATTTTAGCCTTGTACCACCATGCAAGCCTGAGATTTTTTTAAACATAACTAGTCTGGGCATTAGACAACAGACCTGTATAACCAGGTGGATGCTTAAAACCTTTTTAGTTTGTCAATACTCGTAGAACTTAGGCTCCTTCAGTATTATAGCCTTTGAAAACCCTTAGTTATTTCCATTCCATGAAGACACTCTTGGAGAATTTTAGCAGAGTGTTCAGTTTTTTTATAGCAAAAAAGAGATGATAAAGTTATTTCTTCTCATTGTTATCCCAGGGAGCATTGATCAAGCTATTTTTCTCTTTAGCGTAGCCAAGTACGTTAGACTTCTAAAATATGTGAGCCTTGTTATAGGAAAATTCAATATATGGAAATTTCAACTTGTAAAACTGATAGATTAAGGGATTTACATCATTAGCTTTATTGTAAAATTATTTGCTCAAAATTTTTTTTAAAAAATAGGATTCACTGAAGAATTCCTCTAAATGTATGATTTGAACAACATACAAGTCTACCATTTGTTACATTATTTAGATGCACCTATATAAAAATGTTCTCAATGCAAAATCTCATGTGGCTTCTACCCAATTTTAGCCTTGCCTGTTAGTGCTTTGTAAAGAAGTCTTTTCGTTTCATTTTCCCAAGATTATATTTAACTATTAATGACGATGAAGACGAGAGACTGTGGGAGCCTTGATTATATATGCTGATTTTAATATCAGATATATTTACATAATGTCCTTGAATCCTGCTGGTTTTATTCTTGTTGTATCATAGCTAATTATTTTTGGGTTTCCAAAAGTCTATAGATTAGTCTGGTTTTTCAAACACTTGATACATTTCAGAGGACGGCTTCTTTTTGACTCACACTTATCACCTTCGTTGGGGCTCTCATCATCTCACCTACTGGTCGCCTCCCTGCCTAAACTTCCTCCCCAGGATACTCTTCCCTTCATATCCCTGCGAAACTGCTCTTCCTTAAGTGCAGATCTGCCCACGTCACTCATCAACTCCAGGGGCTCTTTGTTGCCTTTAAGGCCAGCTCTCATCTCTCTTCAGCTTTGAAAGCCCTTCCTGACCTGGGTCTGGCATATCTCTCCATCCTCATGCAGCGTTAGTCCCCATCTCACATTCTGCAAACCAGACAAATTGACCTTGTCTCTGTGCCTCAGCCCAGCCCTCCGTCTTCCACTTCCCCTTGGCATTGTTAGCTGAACCCCATGCTTGGACTGCACGCCTTCCTCACCCCCCCACGTCGAATCCCTCTGCCTCCAAGACGTAGCTCACGGGCCACCTTCTGCAAGGAGCGGCGTGTCCCGATACCCCCTTCTTCCTACACTGCCTTGTATTTAACAACTTTGTTTTTATTTGCGTTAACTTTCTTTGTGCTTATTCTGTCTGTGCTTGCTTGCTTTCCCATTAGAACGTTAACATCTTCTGAGTAGAGATTATGTTGTTCGTTGTATTTGTATGCCCAGTGCCTAGTGTAGTTCTTCATACTCAGATCCATCATGGATGCTCCTTGGGTCGACTGATGGATTGATTGACTCTCTTTTTGTTTACAGAACAAAGAAACAGAAATGAACTGTTACACCCAGAAGATACATACCAGCACAAGGTAAATCTATTTTTAGGAATAAACTTTTTCCTAGTGATAAAACAACTTGGAGTTGTTCTATGATTTGCCAGAAAGAGGACAGTTCTCCTGATGCGCTCTTCAAGAACAGGGTGCATTCAACCTCATACAATAGACACTTGTGAGTAATTTCATAACATCACAGTAGTCCTTGTACGTTGGAGCATTTTGTGCTACTAGTTTTGGAAATGGTTGAACAAACTAAGCAGGAGGGGTCATCTTTCCCTTTGTTCCCTTGATGATCTGAAAGGCGTCTAGATCGCTTCAGGTTTCTTTGGTTTGAGGGCAGTATGTTATCCAATATTAACAGTCTCTTGGAGACTGCCAGCAGTTGTAGATTACAAAAGTCAAGAGTAACCCTGGTCTTCTTTTGGCAGGTCCTTTTTCAGAAAACTGATTCTTCTTATTCTGTATATCACATTCGTTTTCTGCTATGCCCTCATTGCTCCACACACACACATCCTGAACCTTCCCTTGTGACAGAGGAAAGCAGTTCAGAAAGTCTGACTGACAGAATCACGGTGTTTGACAGACGGCTTCATTTCTGCCCTCTTTCGGGCGGGTACAGTTGCTTCAGAACATCGACTTCTTCTTCCCACTCTTCTTCATCTCTGTCCTTCTTTCATCCTTTTCCTTTTCTTCTCATCTCTTAGATATAAACTGGTGAGTGGAAGGAAGGATTCTGATTCATATGTATGTGTGCATGATGACTTATCTTGACAGTGAGGAAATTAAAACAATTCTGTGTCATTTAATAACTGACCCTCTTCTGTGTTGTTGTTGTTGTTTAGCCACTTTTCAGTTGTTTCTGTCTCCAGGCCTAGGGTACTGACACGTGGAAACTGCAAAAATAACCTTTGTTTTGGAGTAATGAAATTATGGACCTGTTTCCATAAGGCATAAACTACACCCTTCTAATGGTCCTTTAACAACAGAATTTTTGGTATGCTTTCCTCAAATAATTCAGGATTTGGGGTGCTGCTCACTGTGCTGCCTACTTGGGCCCAGTCTGTGTTACTGCTTCATTTTTGTCAAGCCACATTTCTCCATTCTTGAGTTATGCTCAGAGATGCAATTTTCCTTCAGAGTTAGTTTAAAGATAAGGTTGAAAGGAAAAGTTGTTATTGTTCATACCGTTAATCTCTGGGACATCTGCATATTCTTACTTACAACTAGCCTAACCTGGTACCATCCTGCCCCAAATATGTCTCCATCTTTGCCTGTCCTTGTGTAGAGATTTGATCTCCTGCAAGGAGACAGCAGTGCCTGTGGTGCTGATCCCATAACAAAGACTACAAGAAGCAGATGAGTACCATAAAACAATTAACATTCCTTAATTGTCTGAGAAAGGTAAAATTAACCACGCCTCAATCCCAACCTGTTTTTCTCAGGATAGCCAATTATTATGTTCCTCAACTATCCAGACCCCCTCCTTTCCTGCATGTCAATTATAAGGGTCTTCTACTTCTCATTGGGGTCACTGGCCTTACTGAGGTGGGCAGTCTGACCCACTTTGTTAACAGCTATATGCATCACTGTTAATAAGCTGATTTTGCTTCAAGTGTGTGCCTCAGATTACCTTTTTTTGAATTTTTTCATGGTAATGGGAATGTAATTCCCAAAAATTTCTTCCTGGGAATTCTAAGTATGCTGTTTGGAGTAGGAATAGCAAATTCTAAACCCCTTACATATGTACTATCATATCCAAGTTTAAGACAGAAAGTGGAGGGAACTTGATGAATTCTTGAAACTCTTGTTAACCTTGATGAAATTCTTCCTAGTCATATCCCTCTACAAGTACAAGACTTTCGCCACTCACAGAGTGGCAAGAATCTGGATCAAGCCAGGGCCTTCAGGAATGAGGAGTGCTGGTGGTAGCTGAGTGGCAATGACTGAGGGGGTTCCTGGATGAGTAAAGAAATCCCCAAACTGAGTATTTGTGGTTGAAAACCCCTTTCACAAATTATACTTTGGAGAATTTGTTATGCTTGGACAGAGATTTTAGACTTTATTATAAACTACTCCAGAGTATCTTATGTATCTGCTACTCTACTTATTCTTGGATGAAATTACATAAGAATGGAGAGGTGGGAATTAAAATATATTTAACAAGATAGTTTCTGAGGACTTTGTGCTGGTAGAACTGATTCTCATTTTCAGTCTCAGAAATGTGCTGGAGAGGGGTTGTTTTGATTTGGATGAAGGACCACAGTCTCAGTTCTAGTACATGTCTCTTAATAGTCACTTAAAAAAATTTTTTTGATTGTACCTATAAGGGATATGACCAGAAAGAACCTGGGCAAGATTAACAAGATTTTAGGAGGAGAACTTTATTCTTCCTTTGGTGCTAATTTCCTTGTAGAATGTATAAACACCCTTATTGATACTGTATTTGAGATGTTCTGATATTGATAGTATCTCCATGATAGAGTATGAATAAGTAACTTTGGCCGGGCTACCCAGGCCTGAAACCACATTGAGGATGATTGACTCATAGCATTTGAGGATAATGGATTAAGTGATGGCTGTTTGTACACCTGAGTCACCCTTGAAGTTGGTCTATAAAAACCACAGTGGAAAGAATTTGAGATGGAGAGAAAAACAAAAAACTGAGAGGAAATTTGTGAGGGGGAAACTGAGAGACAAAGGAGGAAGGAGATGCAGATTCTGATTCTTTGGAGGGAAGCATTCACAGACTTTAGGCCGGTTCAGGGAATCTTCTGGCCTCAGGAGAGGCAGGAATGTACGTGGCTCCAGAAATGTTAGCCACTGGAGACAATGGGAGAGTAGTGTGAATTCTTGGGCCAAGCCCAGAGCCATTAGCAGTGAGTGGAGTGGCCGTGACTGGGGAGTGCTTGGGAATGGCTGGGGAAATCCCGAGGCTGAGGGAGCTTCTGAGACACAGAATGAGTTTCTAGACCAGGCCTATTTCCTGAACCAAGACTTGGGAAGGGAAGAGGAGGAAATGACAATGCTAAGTTCCTGGAGTAATCGGAGAATGTTGGGGGCCAGCCAAGGACTGGAACTGAGGGGGAAGAAAAGAGATGGCCATCAAGGTAGCCGGGTGGTACAGTGTGTGAGAATGCCAGACTTGGACCCAGGAAGACCTGAGCTCAGATCTTGCCTCAGACACTTAGCTGTAGAACTCTGGACAAATCATAGACTTCTCAGTTTTTTCACCTGTAAAATGGGGATAATTATAATACCTACCTCCAAGAGTTGTTGTGAGGATCCAATGAGTGAATATAAGCAAAGTGCTTTGCAAACCTTAAAGTGGTAATGCTAGCTCTTACTATTACTGCTACTGCTGATAGTAACCATTCTTGACCTTGTCCTTCTGTAAGTTATGAGGGTTAAACAGTCCTAGGAGGAAGGAACTTTGAACCTATTAATGCCTACTCTTCTCTTTCTTTTTAGGGGGTAAGAGAGGGCTTCAATCACAAGGTAATATTATGTCTAGAGCAGCAGTTCTCAAATTGTGATCTGGGGACCCCTGAGGGTCTCTAAGACCCTTGGTCAATGAAGTCAAAACTATTTTTCATTTCACATTACTAAAATGTTTTCATTTCTAATGAGGTAAATATCAAAATATATAACTCACATAAACAAAAGCACTGTGGAATCTTTAATAATTTTGGAGTATAAAGGGATCCTGAGATCAAAATGTTTGAAACTTGCTGTTCCAGAGGGATGTCTACGTCCCAGGAGAAGTCAGGGCTTAACAGAGAGTGAAGGAGAGTTGTCTTCACCCTTTATGGAGTTGGATGTGAATACTTTGGGTTTTGTGTTTTCTGTTGAATGAAATAAAGGCTGTCCTATATGTATTATTAGCCTGAATGATTACATGGCAGTTGATGAAGCTTTTACTTTTTCTGTAGAAAATAAAACATAAGCAGTGTTTGATATTTGTGAAGCAGAGGAGTGTGGGCTCTCTAGACTGCACACCAAATACCTTACCACAGAGAGGCCCTGGGTGAGAGTAAAACAAGCCAAATTCTGATATTCTCGGGGCGGGGAGAGTCCCAGAGGGGTCCATGTGCCAACAAGTGATTTATGATAAGCTCCTCCCACTCCTTGAGGGTGAGCTTGGTCAGACCCAGAGCTTCCATTCTACAGGGTGTCCCTAAGGTCTGGACACATAGGAAATCTAATTAACTATGCATATTTTCAAGAAATGAAATGAATGAAATTTTCAACACCATTTTATTTAATTGGCATAGATTTTTAGCCATGACAGTTTCATGTGGAATAAAAGCTTTTGTTGGCTATTGGGGACTGTTTTCCATATTAAGAGATTCATTTAGGAGACTGAAGCAAAACTCGTTATCATTCTCTTTCATGTCTGGTTTTGCTTTTTTTTTTTTTTTCCTTTTCCCAGTGATCACTCATTGGTTACAGCCCTTCTATATGACCAAACTATTGTACAATGTGAAAGTATTTGCAGATCCTATACATGATTGCACGCCACCATGGGGGGGGGGGAGGGAGGGGAAACTGAAACTCAAGTGATTGTGGAACCGAATCTTGTAAATTAAAAGTAAATGAGCAAAAAAAAAAAAAAAAAAAGATTCATTTAATTAATGAGATTTCCTATGTGTCTCCTATGTCTTCCTATGAAATCTCATTTATGCCAACTGCACCCCCTGTTTCCCCTTCCACAGTGAAAGTGGCAAGAGTGGGAAGGGTATGAAGAACAAACCAGGCTTTAGACTATGTATTAGTATCAGTGTAACTGTTTGTACCCTAAATATAAAATCTTTGTCCAATTGCATTGACATGCTACTGGAGGAGTGGAATCATACCAGTTGGGACATTCTTGCCAAAAGATCTGAGGAAGTTACAGCTGAATGGACGGTTGTTTCATGGGTTTTCCTTCCAGGCATATAAAGGAATTGGCAGAGATAATTTCACTGTGTACCCCAAAGCACAAAGATAATTTCACAGAATACTTGATTGTCACCTTGAAATGCTCTTGATGAGTACCAACAAAAAGAATATCATAATGAGAGTTGCAGCTTAGATACCAACGTCAATTGAAGAATGTGATGTCCCTTAGTCTGTAGTTTGCCCGTTCTTCAGCAGAGTTTTGGATTAGGGGCCAGTGGAAGTGATCTGGCACAGCAGCTCACCAGAGGTGTGCTGCCTGGTAAGCAGCAGAGAATGGCCCATGTGGCACGACAGTCTCTCTGTGCTAGGGCCACTGGGTCTACTTGTCCTGCTCTGTAAACCGAGTTAGCAGTGGTGGGAAGAGTGTTGGACGTGGAGTCAGGAACACCTGAGTTCAAATCCAGCTGGACGTTTGCTAGCTGTGGGACCCTGAGCAAGTCACTTAACACGTCTTCCTCAGCTTCTTCGTCTAAAAAATAAGGATAATGATGATCCCTACCTCATAGGGCTGTTGTGAGGATCAAGTGAGACAAGTGCCTCATTTCCTCCCCCTTTCTTTGGAGTGGGTGTTTCAGAACACTTTTTGCTTTCTCCCCCCATTTCCCTTTTGTATTCTTCTTCTTTTCTTATCTTTTTTCCCCCTTCTTCCTACCCTCCTCACCCAAATCCAAAATGATGGGTCCAAAAAAAAAGATCCAATTGCTTGTGTGTGTGTGTGTGTGTGTGTGTGTGCGTGAGTGTGTGAAGACTTGTCTTCCATTTGAAATAGGAATAGCAAAATCAAAACCCCTTTTAACATAAACATAGCATAACATGCATATAACATATGTAAGTTTAAGACAGAAAATATAGAGAATTTAATGAATTTTTGCCACCGTTGTTAAACTTGACAAGGCTCTACCTGGGCATATCCTCTTTAAACTCAGGTCTTTTGCTATTTACAAAATGGCAAGAATCCCTGGGTCAAATAAACTATTTCTATGTTGTTCTTCTTAAAGCAAAGACTAGATACTGCCAGAATAAAGGATGAATGAGACAATATGCTGTATAACTATAATAGCTCCAATTGGACATTCAAAAAGACTTTGAAAATGGGACATGGATAAAGGAAAATGTGTGCACACAGACTATCATCATTTTCTATGGAAGCTTAACCAACATAAAGTAATCACAGCAATTAGGAGGTTAAAAGAGCTCAGAAACTGCCTTAGCCAACGAATTTGTCATTTTCTTACCAAAGAGACACAGCAGCCAAGGGTGACAACAGTTTAGAACACAAACTCATTGTGCAGTCTTATGGGGATGGCAAAGGTTATGAAATAAATAAATGTGGTGCCTTTTATGGGAGACTATGGAAGATTATAAGCATTTTTTAAATTGTTGTTGTTTTTGGTCTGTATTTGTGTAGGAAAATCAAAGGATCGTAGATTTAGAGCTGTAGGGACCTTAGGAGCCAGTGAATCTAACCCCTTTGTTTTATAGATGAGGAAGCTGAGGTCAGGAGAGATTAAGTGCCCCGTCCAGGGACATAGTTTCTAAGTATATGAAGTAAGATTTGAACTCAGGTCTTCTTGTCTTTTTTTTTAAATTAACTTTTGTTTATTTTTAGTTTACATCATTCATTTCCACCAGATTTTGAGTTACAAAATTTCTCCCCATCTTTCCCCAACCCCACCACCCCAAAACAGTGATCCCACTGTATATCCTCTCCCCCAATCTGCTCTCTCCTATGTCCTCCCCCTCGCCCCTCTGACTTTCCAGTAGGGCAAGATGGATCTCCCTACCCCAGTGCCTATATATCTTAATTCCCAGTTGCATGTAATAAATAATAATAATAATAATTATATATATAATATATACATATATTTTTTACATTTGATTATAAAACTTTAAATTCTAGATTCTTTCCCTTCCTCCCTCATCACCCACCCCCACTGGAAAGACAAGCCATTCAATACAGGCTGTACATGTATAGTTATGCAGAACATCTCCACAATGGATCTATTGTGAAAGACTGACTATATTTCCCTCCTTCCTATCCTGCCCCTCTCCCTTGTTCTATTCTCTACTTTGTCCCTGTCCCTTTATAGAAGTGTGTGCTTCTAACAACCCTCCCCCCAACCCTGCCCTCCCCTCCATCATCCCTCCTCTCATCCCCGTCCTCCCTACTCTCCTGTAGGGCAAGATACCCAATTTGGAGTGTATGTCATTCTTTCCCTAAGCCAAATTCAATGAGAGAGTAAGGTTGACCCTTGCCTTTTTGCCTTCCTGTTCTTCCCCTCCATTGTAACAATTATCCCTTGCCCTTTCTATATGAGATGATTAACCCCATTCTGTCTCTCCCTGTTTCTTCTCATTCTATTCCTCTCCCACATGTCAATTTCACCTTTTAAAATATCATCCCTTCCTATTCAATTGATCCTGTGCCCTCTGTCTGTGCACACATATATACACACACTCCCATATGTATTTGTACACATATATATACCCTCCTGTATAGACATATGTGTATGTATATGTATATATACATTTGTATTCCCTTCACCTATCCTCATACTGAGAAAAGTTTCATGTTACAATTGTCGTTTTTTACATGTTGGCATGTAAATAATTCAACTTTAGTAAGTTCCTTATGATTCCATGTTTACCTTCTCATGCTTCTTGTGTTTGAATGTCAGATTTTCTATTCAGTTCTGGTTTTTTCAGCAAGAATGCTTGAAAGTCCTCCACCTCACTGAATGACCATATTTTACCCTGGAACATTATACTCAATTTTGCTGTGTAGGTGATTCTTGGTTTTAATCCTAGCTCCCTTGATCTCTGGAATATCATATTGCAGGTCCTTCGATCCCTTAATGTAGAAGCTGGGTCTTCTTGTCTTAAAGTACTATTCCACAGGATTACTTCTTTCATTGTAGATCAGTGACTTTATAATTTATATTATTTATATATAATATAATATAATAATTTATATTATTAGAGAGTGTTTTGGAGGTTGTTGTTGTTCAGTTATTTTTCAGTTGTGTCCGACTCTTTATGACACTGGGGTTTTCTTGGCAAAGATTCTGGAGTGGTTTGCCATTTCCTTCTTTAGTTAATTTTGTAGATGAGGAAACTGAGGCAAACAGGGTTAAGTGACTTGCCCAATGTCACACAGCTAGTAAGTGTCTGAGGCTGGATTTGAACTCGGGAAGATGAGCCTTCCTGAGTCCAGGACCAGCACTTCATCCAGTGTGCCGCCTAGCTCGCCAGTTTGGGGTGTGATGGAGCTACGTGATGGGCCCATGGTTACCCAGTGAGTATGTGTCAGAAGCAGGACTCAGCTAGCGGTCTGCTTGACTAAAGCTGACCTTCTGACTGCTGTACCACACTGCCTCTCATGAAACAGCAAAAAGTGATGGGTGCAAAAACAAATTTGCAGAGAGGTTGGCGTGAGATCAGTTAACCCAGATCATCCCAAAATCATTTAAAGTTAAAACTGGATGGGGACAACAAGCGGATTAAAAAAGGGAGCTGATCTATTAGCATTTTCATAATTAAATGTTTCTCTCATCAGTAACAGTGACTCCACCATAAGGACTCTAGTATCTTAGTCCCTGATGTGCTGTATAAGAAAATGAGAATAGTGCTGAAGTAATGAAGACAGCAGGACCAGGCCAAGGAGGCCTCATAGCCGTCCAGCCTTTGAGGCCTGAAGTCTCCATGTAGCCAAGAGGAGGGCTGGTATTGCTGTCAAAAAGGTGATCAGGTGAACCTGCAAATAACAACCCACCTACAGATCTACCTTCTCAGCTCTACAGAGTATTTATGAGAAATATCTGTATGTTTCCATGATGTTCTGAAAGGGATATGTAGGCTTTTGCAAATGATATTTTATAACAGTCACAAAATTCACTACAGAGTACAGAAAATAGAAAATCTCATTGCATTTATTGGTTACAAAATAAATATCATTTGTTTCACATAAAATGCATCCTTAAAAGTTCCTCAAGCAACGTCTTCCATTTTATGCTAAGAGATACAAAATTCATTGATAGATGCAGTAACAGACTACTTTGTTCAATGATCTTTTGGTTGTAAATACAATGCAAGGTATAAAAGAGGGAGGAGTATTCTTGACAGTAGTGTTTGTCACTCTCATAAAGGATTTCCAGTGCAAAATTCAAATGGAAAAGAGATTCTCTATAAATGATAAGTTCTCCAAGTACCCCTGTCTGTAGATAGCACTGTGCTGGTTAGAGCAGCACTGCAATACTCTAGTTGCTACTAAGGGAGATCCAAAATCACTCTAAGGAATTTGGCTTATCAGTCTACACTGGAAAAGCCAAATGAATGACCATGATAGGTCTTGTCAAGGCTGGATGGACAGCCTGTTCAGGTATATCAATTATATTCGTCTTGGATGGACATTGCAGGTGGATGATGAAGTTAGCCAGATTTCAGCTGGAGTCAGAATGGAATAGATTGTACAATGTGAAATTGTTCAGCACTTTTGATCATCTCATACTTTTACCTGAAACAAAAACTCAATATTTTAGCACCAATATTTTTCTCCTGATTTCATTTGGAACAATGGATGTTATGTGGTGAGTTATGGAGCTTTACAGTCTCTGAAAAATAAAAAGTTCAGGTTACCTGAAGGGTAATAGAAGGCAGTAAGGAAATAAGCATCTATTAAACACCTATTTTGTGCCAGGCACAACGTTAAGTGCTTCACAAATATTATCTCACTTGACCCTCACAACAGCCTTGTGAGGTGGATGCTATTATTATTCCCATTTTACAGTTGAGGAAACTGAGGCAAACAGAGGTTATGATTTTCCCATTTCAGGTAGCTGGTAGATATCTGAGGCTGGATTAGAACTCAGGTCTTTTTAAGTCCAAGCCCAAAGATCTTTCTGCTTTGCCACCAGCTACCTCTGATGTAGCCAGAGTATCAGCACTGGTGAGATCTTGGATCCTTGGAAGGGAATTTCCATTTGAGATTGGCATATCTCTGCCATGAGAGAGAAATTGGTGGACTGGATAGAAAGGTGGTGAGTCAGGAGGACCTGAATTCAAATCTGATGAAGGGACTCAGGGCAAATCATTTCTCCTTGGCTATTCTTTAAATTCTTCTGTTTAAAGAGAACGTGCTGACTTGCATCCATTTAACAGTGAAATCACAGGTCCCTATCCCTGTATCTCTGCCGTACGTTTACCTCTTTAAGACTGAGGGAGAGGTAGTCTGGATTTGAACTCAAGTCTTCCTCTAGGTCCAGTGTTGCATCCACTGTACCACCTTGCCTCCTTTACTTATGGAGGGAGCAAGTAGGGGTCAGCCTGCTATTGTTAATACTTACATGTGCATAAGAAGTGATGTTGAAGACACCATCCAGAATAACAGCATCTCAGGATTAGGAGGGAGCCTAGGGGCCCCCTAGTCCGACTGATACGTGGAGAAGAATTCTTTTGGTAACATGCATGATAAGTGCTCATCTAGCCTTTGCTCGAAGACCAACACTAAAGGGCAACCTGCCACCTCTCAAGACACCGTATTTCCCTTTTGTTTAGTAAGAAAGCTCTTCTTTAGATCAAGTACACATTTACTTTTGGGCAACTTCATTTCTTTACTCTTTGCCCTTTTCTCTAAGGTCAAGCAGAATAGATTTGATCCTTCTTCCACATGACAGCCCTTTAGATAATTGAAGACCTCTATCACGTCTCCTGCCCTGCAAGTGTAGTCTTCTCTGTGTTGAAAAGATCGAAGAAGACATCCAGGAGATTTATGAATAGAAAAGGGGTGGGCTGGTCCTTTGGCAAAAGTGAGGGGTCAAACCATTGTTAAAAGACTTACAGGAGGCCTTCTTGGGGAGGAGTGATGAGAGGACAGAGATAAGAGTTTTTGGAGGGGAGAAGGTTGTAGGTGGGTTGTGATTGTTGTGATTCGAGGGGGGATCCATAGCAATGAGATCTGGTTTCCGCTGGTGGTGTGATGGTGAGCTGAGCTACTTGACCAGAAATTTGGTTTAGTACACTGCATAAAATAGGATCATTGAGCTAGAGCTGAAAAGATCCTCTAGTCCAACTCTTTCGTTGGATAGCTGAGGAAATACAGACCCAGAAAAATTAAGTAGCCGCCCAAGGTCCCTCTGGTAATACAGTTCCAAACCAGGATTCAAACTCGGGTCATTTGACAGCAATGTCAGCCCTCTCACCACACTGCTTATGGAGACTGTTGTGGAGAAATTCACAACTTAGTCTAGGGAGTATCTTAGGAGTGGGCTGGTAAATGCTCAATGAATGACTCTTGGAGAAGAAAATCATACGCAGATGACGCTTCAGTATAACGTGCTGTTGAAACTTTCTCCATCACTGTCTTAAATCCAGGCAACTGAAAAACCAAATCAAGCCCCTGGTTACAGATATTCAGGGTATAAATGCTCACACAGTTGGCTCTCTCATACAAACTGGCACTTGTACTTGCCGATAGATAATGGGGAGAATCTGGCTTAGATTATATTTGTTTTCATCTAAGATCTATAAACACTTAAGGTCATCAAGGAGATTGAGAAAAAAAACCATCATAGAGATATGTTCCATTTGTTCAGCCATTTCTGAGACTAATCACACGCCTAAGCCTATCTTGCCACATTGTATGTAAGCTGTTTTACATGACCACAACTGAAAAAAAAAATTCTCTTATTAAAAAAAAAAGCATTTATGGCTTAGATTTGGCTTGGTGGTGACTTTATGGAAACCCCATCCTATGCAAGTCATCTTTATTTTTGTCTTGTTCATTTCTATATTCAAAGATATATGTGTGTGTGTGTGTGTGTGTGTGTGCGCGCACACACACACGTATAACTTACTGAGATTATTGTTAACTTTGCTCACATCTGAGGGAGCTATACAGATACATCGAGAGTTACCCGGAGTATTTTCCAATTTTATTTCCTCTTAACTCTCTTAGTTTCCCTTTTCCTTTTTGGGTCCTTTGCCCTTTCTTATGTCTCTATGCATTTGTACTTTCCTTTTTCTGTTATCTCTAAGTGATGACAGCTACAGAATAGGTGACTTCCCTAAAGGAGTTGAAGTGTCTAACCTAGGAGTGTGACAAAAGTCTTGCTAAGCATTATGCTTTGAAATACATAAATCAAAATACAAGTTGTAGTTTTCTTTTCCCACCTGTTTAGTTTTATAAGTCTACTAAGGCTTAAGTAGAAGGATTTTATTATATTCAGTAACACCAATAGTACTAAAATACTAGGGGAAAGGGAGCAAAAGACACATCAGAGAACAAAATAATAAAGCACACACTGAGCCCATTATGTTTTGCTTTTATTTCTCCTAGTTGTGCCCTTTTCTGAAACATCAAGTTTGGTTTGGCTCAGCAGGCCCTGCGGTCAAATCAAGTTATAACAATTTAATGTAGCAGTAAAGATATGCCAACAACCCAGGATGAGTTGAATATACAATTGTAGCTGAAAATGCAGTTAACCATATATTTTGTTTCTGTAGAAACCAGAATGCAGTCCCAGAAGCAGTGAGTATTTTAATAATGATAACTCCAGAGGAATAAAAGATAGGAAAATAGAGGTTTCTAAAAGAAACAAAGGGGATTTATTGAGGAAAAGAGGAGCTGTGAATGAAAATCATCAAAAAACATCAAAGAATAAAAAGTTAATTCCAACTAGGAACAAGCAGACAACTGTCGATCAAATAAATGCCAAAGAACCCCGAAAGATCAGTATGCAGGATGTCAATGAACCCAAGAACTTTGTTCCTGTGGGAGAGAGAAAAAGTAGGACAATTCCTGAAAGAACTGAGATGAGTGGTAGAAAGAGCAATACAAGGATACTGGAGGCAACCTCTTCACAAAGAATAACTAGATCTATCGCTCATCAACAGCAGGCTCTTGAAACTTTCTGTGACCTTTCAGAGAAGTCTGGTATGCTGACCCACTCAGTAACTCCGATGCTGAAAAATCATCTGTGTCATAGTAGTGAAGTTTTTTCAGTTTCCAAAGGAAGAGGTGCTTATGAAAATGGCGCAATGAACCAGGAAGAACCTGACCAGAGCACAGGGTCAGCAGACAGTCAGAAAGAACCCACAATCTCAGAAGCTGCTGAGCCAGCAGAAGCCATCCTGCTCTCTGGGCTTCCCTCTTGTGAAGAAGCCAAGTTGCCATTGAGTGCTGAAGGAAGTGATCACGCTGCTCATCATGAGAACCCTGTTCCTTGTGAGGCCAGTGCTTATGATAACCTCAGTCAGAAAAGTGAGAATGTAACAGCCTGGGAAAACTGTTTCCTTTCCTTTGTAGATAGAAAGGTTGACAGTGACAATGAGAGTACTGATGATGGTGATGGTGGATGCCTCTCTGAGGGGGCCATATTGCTCAAGAAAATGACTTGTTTTGTAAATGATAAAAACCAGAGTAATTGCAAAACAAACTCAGAGCATGAAGAAGAGTCAAGTTCCCAACATGACTCACCTTCTAAAACTCAATCTTTTCTCCAGGAAAGCGTTTTTCAAGCAGGTAGCCTCACAACAATTTCACAAGAGGACATGGTCAACTTATCTGATTCAGATTGTAGTGTTATTTCCAAAAGCTATTTTGTAAATAATGGACAGAATGTTAAAAGAATTACTTCTGATGTCGACCCTGAGCAGATTCCCCTGACTAGCACAGGGACACCGTCAACACCTGACTTATCAGGGCAAATTAGTGGAGTGGAAATATCCACCAGTCTTCATAATAACAGCGCTGCACCAAGTTCTTTCATTAGTCAAACAGGTGAGGAGAGGATGACCAATGAGAGGGGAGAGGAGAGTTCAGAAAGAACCTGCACTGAGAAAACTGAAGAGAGTCATCAAGAGAGTATTGAGTGCACAGGACAATCTCGTGAAAAGGAAGTAACTAAAATGGAAATAAAGCAATCAGAACTTCCAGAGAGTGGTGTGATTCCACGTAAAAATATACAGTCTACTAAAAATATGAACGAGGATTTAAGAGATGCCTCACAGCTCAAGCAAGGGATAGAGAAGACAATTCCTTCCCAATCAGGTAATATTTAAAGTATTATTATTGTTATTTTTACAGTATTACATGTTTTCTTAACCTATAAATCTAACAGTGAATTCCATGCTGCATGTACCCACCTCAACAAGTACTTGCCAGGTCCCTCTCCTGGCTAATAGCTAGCGTGTATATACTACTTGAACCTTTATGAAGCTCTTTACAAATATCATTTCATTTTATCTTCACAGCAGCCCTGGGAGGTAGGTGCTATAGTTATCCCCAGTGAAATGGATCCCTGCAGGCCACGTATCAACTCAGAAAACCACAGATTAATGTGACCTATGTTGTGTTGTATTTTAAATTTATTTTACGAAAACATTTCCTAATCACGTTTTAATCCGGTTGGGTTTTCAGTGGGAGTTTTGTCTGAATTCTTGCTGCCTGAGGGCCTCAAGTTTGAGCCCTCTGCTCTAGATTGTCGGTGTCCTTAGGGCATTGCCCAGTACTGACAGTGATACTCTAGATGTAGTCTGGCCAGGGAAGAGCACAGAAGTACTATCACATCTCTGCCGGACTTGGTGACTCTTAGTACATCCTGAGATCACGTTAGCTGTTTTTGGCTGCCATATCATACTGCTCACTCATGTTGAGCTCGAAGTCCACCAATTTTTTTTTCCCTCTTTTTTTGGAGGGGGAAGACAGGGCAATTGGGGTTGAGTAACTTGCCCAAGCTCACACAGCTAGTAAGTGTTAAGTGTCTGAGGCTGGATTTGAACTCAGGTCCTCCTGACTCAAGGGCTGGTACTCTTATTCACTGTACCACCTAGCTGCCCCAGAAGTCCACTAATTTTCACAGATTTTTTTTTTTCAGAACTGCTATCTTGTACTCCTGCAACTTGTCCAACCATTCTTTAGTCTCTTTTGCTGGATCTTCATCCAGACAAAATCCATTATCTGTGGATGTCCTTTGTGCCCTGTACTTGGTCCCCTTCTCTTTCCCCTCTTTTTGAGTGATGTCAGCAGCTTGCATGAATTCAACTATCTTCTCTATAAAGTGATTTCTATGTCTGTATATCCAGTCCTAACCTCCCTACTGAGCTCCAGTCCCACATCCCCAACTGCCTCTTGGACATCTAAAACCAGATGTCCCACAGGCATTTCAAACTCAGCCTTTGCAAAACATAATTCATTATCTTTCCGTCCAAACCTCTCCCTTCTCCTGAACTTCCCTTTTATTGTCAGTGTGCCGCCATCCTCACAGTTACCCTGGCTTTGGGCCTCAGTGTCATCTCCACCTTCTCACCCACATTCACGCACATCTAAGATGCTAGTAAATCTTGTCACAAGATCACTTGTGTGTTGCCCCTTTTCTTCACTCATAGAACCTCCGTCCTTATACAAGTCTCTTGCCTGAATTATTGCAATATTTTTCTAATTGGCCATCCTGCCCTAAATTTCCCTACTCTGAACCATCCTCCACTCACCTTTTCTGATTTTCCTGAAGTTCAGGCCTGACAATGTCACTACGCTCCTCAGTGAACTCACGCGGCTCCCATTCACCCTCAGGATCAAATATTAAATCCTCCACTTGCTATTTAAAGTACTTTACAACTTGGTCTTTCTACCTTCCATGTTTCTTACAATCTAGCTGCAACAGCCTGTTTACTGTTCCTTGAATAAGCCACTCCATCTGTCCCCCATGCCTAAGAAAGCTCTTTTGCCTCACTTGCAACTCCTAGCTTCCATAGTTTCCTGTAGGGTTCAACTCAGAGCTCATCTTCTGCCAGAGGCCTTTCCTGGTCCCCAGATCCATCCCAGTCTCTTTGCTCTAAGATTACTTTTATCTCTGTGTGTATAAGTGTGTTATGTATGTATATATACATATATCTGTAGATATTTAAATATATATGCACATACATACACACACACACACACACACACACACACACACACCAGCTATGACTTTCTTCAAGTCATTGAAAAAAAAAAGTTATACACCATAGAAGCCAAGCATGGATCTTTAGGGCCCTACACTGAAGACCTCCTTCCAGGTCACAATTAAACCATTTTAGAATACTCTTTGGGTTCTGCCACTCAGGTTCCTAAATTCATCTAATAGTATCATCATCTAACCTGCCATCAATTTATCTTGTCCAAGAGAAATGCACAAGACTTATTATGTGCTTTGCTAAAGTCAAAATAAGCCATATATGGCATTTACCTGATCTGCTAGTTTTTTTTAATTCTGTCAAAAAAAAAAAGTGAGTTTAGTTTGGTATGTCCTATTCTTAATGATACATTATGGGCTCTTTATGATCATCAATTCCTTTTCTAGATGTTCACTAACCATTCTTTTAATAATATGTTCTAGAATTTTTCCAGGAATTGAATTTAAGCTCACTGGCCTATAATTATTTTTTGAAAACTGGGAAAATGTTTCCCTTTTCTAGTCTTGGGGTTCTTCTCATTTTCCCACATTTTCTACAGCCTTTCACATATTATTGAACATTAATGGCTCAGCAATCACATGCCCCAGTTCTTTCAGTAATGTCAGATAATTTCAGCTGGACTAGATGACTTTAACTCATCAAGGTCAGCTAGGTGTTCTCTTACTGTCTTACTATGTATATCTTTACTGTTTGTTCCTCATTAGTCATTTTTTGTTCTGTCCCTTTCAAAATAAGGGCTGAGCAGCTTCTCCTTTCTGGTCAATTATCACTCTCCTATCTACCCACAGGAAATAGTTCTCTCCAGTATTTCTCCCCAGAATTTTTCTCCCCATGGGAAGTATTTCTCCTTGTTTCCTTAGAATTTCATTCTTCAGAGTTTCATATCCCTCCTGGGTGGACTTCACCCATAGAATTTTAGCATATGCAATACTGCCTGTGTTTTCTCTGAATCCTTTGAAACTTTCTCTTCCAAAATCTATTTATGACTTTTCTCTCTTCTATCACAAATTCTACTTATGGAATGGTCACTTTCCCTGGACTGTCATTCTAGACCATAATTATTTCTAGTGAATGTAACTTTAACAATATAGATGTACCTTCAAAGAAATTTCTGTGTATTGAGACCCTTACAAAGTGTGAATTTTTATCATGTATTAATATGACTTATATTTTTCAAACTAGCAAAAACCACACACAGCATTAACATCCCACATTTTCTTGCTTTTCAGACAAGGGCGTGACTGATAATGTAAACAGAGAGCAAAACACTGAAAGAAGCCACAAGGAAGCAAGAGAAAAAAGAAGTCCAGACACATTTGTGCCTAGAAATGTACAACTGCATGAAAAAAGAGTTCAGATGAAAAGAAAAAGGCAAGATCTTCAAGCAACTACCTGTAGTCAAGATCTGAGTTCCTCTATAAGTACAAATAAGGATTTACAGAATCAATCACAGCAAGAAGATTCTCCTGATCCTAAAGCTTCCAAGATTCCAGGTTTATTTTAACTTGTTACTCTTTTCTTCGAAACTCCCTTATTTCTGAAGAGGGTACCACCATTCTTCTAGTCCACCATTTTTGTAACCCCCGAGTTATCTTCAGTTTGTCATTCTGCTTCAGCTCACATGTTCAACCAGTTGTCAGATCTTGTTTCTACCTTCACAACATCTTTTGTATCTGTCCCTATCTCTTTATTCGTATAGTCACCACCCTAGCTCATGCTCTTACCACCACCTTTTGTTTGTATTACTGCAACAGTCTCCTAATTGATATTCCTGCAGCAATCGCCCCCACATAATCCATCTTCCTTATAGCTGCTAAAGTGATTTTCCTAAGATGCGAATCTAACCATGTCTCTTCTCAGCTCCGTGAACTCCCATGGATCCCTGTTTCAAGGATCAAATCTATAACCTTGTACTCTGTCTTTATAGGCCTTCACAGCCTGACTCTGGTCTACCTGCCCAGCCTCACTAAACATTACACCCCTTCCCGCGCTCTGAGGCTCAGTCACACTGACTTACTTTCTGCTCCATCTCCTATCTTGGTACCTTTGCACAGACTGCTCTGCATGCCTAAAATGCATTCCTTCTTCACGTCCATTTCTTAGAAACCCTTGTTTCCTTCCAACTCAAGTATCACCTTCTACCTGAAGCCTTTCTAGACCCCTTGAGCTGCCAGTGCCTGTGAAGCTCCACCCAGCCAGTTACTTTGTACTGATTTTATGTCCAGCTTGTCTGTCCTAACCATATGTGTACATGTCATCTCCTAACAGAGTCCATGCTCCTTGAGGGAAGGGACGGCTTCGTTTTATCTTTATCTTCTTAGAACTAGTCCAGCACTGGGCACGTGGCAGCTCAATAGATGCTTGTTGATGGCTTCTGAGGATTATATGAGAGAAGAATAATAATAATAATAATAGCATTTACATAGTACTTTAAGGTTTGCAAAGCCCTTTACAAATATCATCTCATTCTATCCTCACAACAACCCTGTGAGGCAAGTGCCATTATCCCCATTTCACAGAGGAGGCAGGAAAATTTAAATGAGTCATCCAGGATCACGGCTTACGAGGATCCGAGGCCAGATTTGAACCCAAGTCTTCCTGAATCCAGGTCTAGTTCTCTATGCATTGCGACACTTAGCCGTGCTATGATAAAAGTAGTACTGTAACAGTAACCCTCCGATCAGTTGTTGTCCTGATATGTAGGGGCTAGAGAGGAGCACAGAATGTGTTTTTATGGGTCAGTTTGGCTTTTTTCAGCAGTCTTAGTGGTCAAGTAATATGTCAGCACTTTAGTAGATCCGTGTTCTCACTAGTGTGGGTGCTACCTCCAGTGGCACCTATTGAAGTGTCACAGTGATGCCTGTGCCTTCCTGTCTGGTACCATTTTAGCCCACGTTTTTAGACTAGACCACGGGTGGAGAACCAACGACCTCAAGGCCACATGTGACCTTCTAGGTTCTTGGATACAGCCTTTTGAGTGAGTTTAAGTTTTACAGAACAATTCCTTTTATTAAGGGGAGTTCACTGATATAAGGAATCCCTAGTGAGGAAACTCATGCTACCCATGCAGATCAGTGTCTCTTTTGTCATATGTAGTCCTAGAGAGTTACCTGAGGGTGCTGAGAGATTCAGTGCTCTAGGTCACACAGCCAGTATGTATCAAAGGACTTCAGCCCAGTTCCTCTTGACTCCAGGGCCTTCTCACTGTCCATTGTGCCATGCTGCCTCTTGTTTTTTGTCCATATTCTACTGTATGTCCTCCATAGAAGACCTGTGCAATGCTAGAGACTTTCCTCTAATTAGGTCTTTTCTTTATTAATGTTACTTTGTTCCTCTAATAATATACAAACCAATTCAACTCAGATCTCGCAGTGAGAGTCTAAAGTGTCCTTGGAAATCTGAGTGGGTGTGATGGCCATATGTGACATTAGGATACCAACAGTTAACTTTTGTCCATAGCACCTCTTCCCCCTTTTCCACTACTCTACTACGATCACTGAAGTAAAAGAGAGTCACACAGGGCTGAGGGCCATTTTGTACTTTTCTTGGTATTGTGGGTTAGCATGACCAATGAGTTCATCTCCTAGTGGCCAGCATCCTGGTGATGAGCCTCGCCATCTTTAGTTAGAGGGGTTCTTCAGCAGCAGGTGATATTTGTCTCTAGGACCACACTCAAAGCCTTTCCATTTCTCTGACTAATTAGGACCTGTGGCCTCCTTGCTAAGTCTATAAGTGACTCACTGAGGTCCTTAAACTATGGGACTCAATTCTAACATTCTAAAAGTTGGAAATCACAAAACCTTCCAGAGCTTGTGCTCCATTCTCACCCCCTTCTCTATTTCTGATTGCACCCCATGATGAGTAAGAGTAAGACCTGTGGTAGGGTTAATCTTAATCATACCTACAGCCATTAAAAATAATGTTTCATGACTCACTAATAGTAAGTCACTATGAATAACACAAAACATTCGTTCTGTGTGGTATGTTATCAATCTGTATTGCATATAGATTACAAAAATTAGACAATTTGGTTTTTCCCTCTTCTGCCTCACATACATACAATTCAATTCTACATTTGAACATGTGTCAAAAAAAATATGACAGAGATAAGAGGTTTTAGAGGATTTTTGTGTCTCTAACGACACCCTTTCAAGCCGAGGGCAGAGTTCAGATGCTGCCTTTCCAGGGGAAACACTGCTGAAGTGCTTGTACCAGGGAAGCTGTGTCAAACCAAAAGCATCAAACACTCACTGGGCTCTGCTTGCTGTTTTACATTGAAACTGGAAAGTTTGCTCTCTACCACCCAAAAGAGAACTGATGAACTCTGAATTAAAATTGAAATATAATTTTCTCATTTAAAGGTTTTTTTCTGACTTTTTTTGTAATATGACTAATATAGAAATGGTTTGCATGATTTCCCATGTATAATTGACATCATATTGCTTACCTTTTCAGTGAGTGGAGGAAGGAGAAAATATGGAACTCAGGTTTTTTTTTAAAGCGTCTTAAAAAAGTAATTTTTTCCAAAGAAAAAGAGGTTGGATAGTTTGTGGTTTTGCCTGGTGTAAAGAGTAGGCCCTGTATAGCTTAACTCCTCTGAGCCTTGATCTCTGCATTTGTGAAATGAATGGGTTGAACTAGGTGACTTTCTAAGGTCACTTTCATCTTGACATGTTCCTCTGACTCTCTTCAGAATGTAAGATTCATGGGGCCGTAGGTTCCTCTAGCCTTGAGCCATTTTAGAACCTACTTTGTCAGCTCTTGGGAACTTCTTTCCTTTTTTTTTTAATAGTATTTTATTTTTTCCCAATTGTATGTCAAGACAAATTTTAGCATTTATTTTTATAAGATTTTGAGTTCCAAAATTTTCTCATTCTCCCTCTTCCCTCCTCTCTTCCTAAAATGTTAGGCAATTTGATACGTTATATATGTGTAATTATGTGAAACATATTTCCATATCAGTCACAGTTGTGAAAGAAACAGATAAAAGGAAAAAGAACCATAAAAAATGAACTAAGTTTAAAAAGTGTGCTTCAGTCTGCATTCAGCATCTATCAGTTCTTTATCTGGATGTGGATAGCATTTTTCATCCTGAGTCCTTTGTGCTTGTCTTGGATCGTTGTGTTGCTGGGAAGAGCTGAGTCATTCACTGTTGACCATCACACAGTGTTCCTGATGCTGTGCACAATGTTTTCCTGCTTCTGCGTATTTCACTTTGCATCAGTTCATAAAAATCTTTCCAGGTTTTTCTGAAATTTGCCTGCTTGTCATTTTTCATAGCACAGTAGTGTTCCATTACATTCATATACCACAACTTGTTCAGCCATTCCCCAGTTGATGGGCATTCCCTCGATTTCCAGTTCTTTGCCACCACAAAAAGAGCTACTATAAATAATTTTGTACATGTGGGTCCTTTTCCCTTTTTTATAATCTCTTTGAGATACAAACCTAGTAGTGATATTGCTGGATCAAACAAAACTTGTATGTACCATTTTGTTGGCCTTTGGGCATACATAGTTCAAAATTGCTTTCCAGATTGGTTGGTTCAGTTCAGAACTCCATCAGCAATGCATTAAAGTCTCAGTTTTCTCACATCTTCTCCAACATTTATCATTTTCTGTTTTTGTCATATTAACCAATCTGATAGATGTGAGGTGGTACCTCAGAGTTGTTTTATTTTGCATTTCTCTAATCAAAAGTGATTTAGAGTACTTCTTCATATGCCTATAGATAGCTTTGATTTCTTTGTCTGCAAACTGCCTCTTCATATCTTTTGACCATTTATCAATTGGGGAATAGCTTGTATTCTTATAAATTTGACTCAGTTCTCTATATATATGAGAAGTGAGGCCTATATCAGAGAAATTGACTGTAAAGATTATTTTCCAGCTTTCTGATTTCCTTCTAATCTTGGTTGCATTGGTCTTGTTTATGCAAAAGCATTTTAATTTAATATAATCAAAATGATCTATTTTACATTTTGTAATGCTCTCTATCTCCTGTTTGGTCATGAATTTTTCCCTTTCCAATAGATCTCACAGGTAGATTATTCCTTGTTCTTCTAATTTGTTTATGGTGTCACCTTTTACGTCTAAATCATGTACCCATTTTAACCCTATCTTGGTATACAATGTGAGATGCTTGTCTGTACCTAGTTTGTACCCTGTTATTTCCTAGTTTTTCCAGCGATTTTTGTCAAATAGTTCTTATCCCAAGGGCTGGGGTCTTTGGATCTATCAAACACTAGGTTATTATGGTCATTATATGTCTTATGTACCTCACCTATTCCACTGATCCACCACTCTATTTCTTAACCAGTACCAGAAAGTTTTGATGATTACTGCTTTATAATATATTTTAAGATCTGGTATTACTAGGTCATCTTCCTTTGTATTTTTTTAAAATTAATTCCCTTGATATTCTTGACCTTTTGTACTTCCAGATAAATTTTGTTGTAATTTTTTCTAGCTCTATAAAATAAATTTTTGATAGTTTCATTGGTGTGGCACTGAATAAGTAAGTTAGTTTAGGCAGGATTGTAATTTTTGTTATATTGGTTCAGCCTAGCCATGAGCAATTGATATTTTTCCAATGGTTTAGATCTGACTTTATTTGTGTGGCAAGTGTTTTGTAACTGTGCTCTTATAGTTCCTGGGTTTGTCTTAGCAGATAGACTCCCAGGTATTTTTATATTGTTTTCAGTTATTTTCAGTGAAATTTCTCTTTCTGTCTCTTGCTAGTGGGCTTTGTTGGACATATAAAGAAATGCTGATGATTTATGTGGGTTTATCCTATATCCTGTAACTTTACTATAATTGTTCATTATTTCAAGTAGTTTTTTAGTTGATTCTCTAGGGTTCTCTAAGTATATCATCATATCATCTGCAAAGGGTGATAGTTTTGTTTCCTTGTTGCTTATTCTAATTCCTTCGATTCTTTTTCTTCTCTTATTGCTATAGCTAATATTTTCCAGTACAATATTGAATGGTGGTGATAATGAGCATCCTTGCTTCACCCCTGATCTTATTGGAACGACCTCTAGTTTATCCCCATTACATATATGCTTCTTTATGGTTTTAGATAGATACTGTTTAGCATTTTAAGGTACACGTCCCTTATTCCTATGTTCTCTAGCGCTTTTAATAGGAATGGATGCTGTATCTTTTCAAAGACTTTTTCTGCATCTATTGAGATAATCATATGATTTCTGTTGGTTTTATTATTTATATGGTCAATTTTGTTTTTAGTTTTCTTAATACTGAACCAACCCTGTCTTCCTGATATAAATCCCACCTGGTCATACTATATAATCCTTGTGATATATTGCTATATTCATCTTGCTAATATTTTGCTTCAAATTTTTTGCATCTGTATTCATTAGGAAAATTGGTCTATAATTTTCTTTCTCTGTTTTAGCTCTTCCTAGGGAATTTCTTTCTTGAAAGTTAATGAACTGGTAAAAATTATGAAATCTCTGAGGTGATGGACCTATAATTCTAAATTCCCATTTTTAAAAAGTCTCCTTTGTATCTACCCTCATGGTTATAAAAGACCTATAACCTCCTTATGAAGCCTGTGAACCATTACGTTACAATCTTTAGGCAATGAGGTGCTCAACCCCAACTTTGCCTGTATTTTAAAGTGCTGCTTCATTGCTGTTATTGCATAGCAGATTGTCTTGAAAGATGGGGAGAGATGGGGAATCATGTGGGACTTACCTATAGCAAAGCAGTGAGTCTGCAAGAGTCTAATTTTCATGAAACACATCCCCTGTGGATCTGTTTGTGATCCCTTGTGTTGTATGTACTCCTGAGTACGCCTCAAATGCCTGATAATGCTGTTAGAGGCCAAGGGTTTGGTAGTAGTGAATTTGTCACATGGCCATTGATACTGTCCTCATCCCTGACAACACTTTGGCAGCTATTTTCTGTTCTCTTAAGTGTGTTTATGTAGGATCCCTGGGATCTGATCCTTAGAACATGCTCCGCGGGGGCCAGCTGTTTGGGGCGCGCGTAGTGGTAAGGAACTGTGTATTTCCTTGTCTCTGCTATGTGGTGTTCTTGGGCTGTCATTGTCATCTCCCTCTGACTGAGACCTTAGACTCCATTCCTAGGTCTACCTTATTTTGCCAAGGTCCAGGCCTTGAAGTACTTCCTTGCTGTCTTTTTCCCCCCCCGTCTCTTCCCCCCTCCTGCTTTCCAGTCCCCTTTTGTATTGTTTTCCCCCGTTAGAATGTCAGCTCCTTAAGGGCAGGAACTATCTTGCGTGCTCATATTTGTATCCCCAGCGCGTGGCTCGGACCCTGGCCTCAATCAGACTGAGAGCCGTTAAAGACTTGAGCTTAAAAAGGCCACGGTCTCCCACTGTAGCCAGGGCTGTCTCCAGTCGTGCTGATCTATGTCTCGCCACTGGACCCATATGGCCCAGAAGAGAAAGTGAGGCTGGTGACGTTGTACAGCCCTCCCTCACTTAAGTTCAGTTCATCTGCATCACCCCCCTGATGTCGTGGTCCTCTTTGAGAATGAGAGACAAACAACAACAAGAGCATCGCACAGACCCTGGAACATAATGAATGCTCCAGAAATGGCTTCTCTCTTCATCTCCGTCTGGCTGACTAGTTATCCTGTTGGACATTTTCCTCTTATTCTCCAGTAAGCCTCCTTTATAGTTTTGGGGGAGACTGAGATGCATTACTGGGTCTTTCCCCCCTATTAAGGGCTACACATTGAAACTAAAGTTTTGCAAGTTCCTTTGAACATGGCTTGAGGCTACAGTGTCTGTGTCACTAAGCCAGGTAATGTTCTGTGCAAGTATTACACCATTCGTTAGTTTAGCTAGTTTTAAAGCATTGCCATTACAAGTTAATCATCTGACTCTGTTTCTAAAGATTGTGAGGCCATATATGCAAATGATATTTTACTAAGGGCAAAAAAAGATCAGGAAAAATGAATTACAGTAAAGCCTCATTAATCTGAATTGCAAGGAATTATGAAAAAAAGAAATTTCAGATGGTATACTTTATTTTTTGTAAAAGAAAAATAGAGCATATAATAGGCTAGGGGATAGTAGTTCTTTTAAATTATATTAGAAATATTAGGTAGAAATTACCCGGTGTAATTTTTAAATCTAATAAATCATAATGTAACTTTAGGAAAGCAAATTTTTTTAGAATACTACCATCAAAAAAAAATTTGGTCCATTTTAGGTCTCACCGCTATGGAATTATTGAGAACCGTGATGAACATAGAATTTTAAATGGTTTTTAGTCAGAAAGATCATGAATTAACTTAATGGAAAGTAATGTTCTGAGATGAGTATAGTAAAATAGATGAAGCATTACTATTTCCCCCCCAGAGTTAGAACTCAGAATAATTCATTTGTGTGTGCGTTTGCATCAAACACCATACTGAGATATCTACTACCATTTGGGATCAGCCTGACATGATCTGAAGAGCCCTGGACTCAGAACCAGAATACCTAGGATTATATCCTGGCTCTGTGATCTTCTCATTGAACAACACTATTAACAATAAGACCATGGATAAACCTCATCAGTCTGAGCCTTGGTTTTTCTCATCTATAAAATGGGCTCAAGATAGGTAGATAGATAGATGGATGGATGGATGGATGGATGGATGGATGGATGGATGTATAACACATTATTAAGTATTTGCTATATTTCTGCCACTGTGCTAAGCTCTGGAATACAAAGCAAGATATTCCCTGCACTCAAGGAGCTTATATTTCAGTAGGGAAAGAAAGGATTTGGCATGATGAGGAGATATGTTGTGAGCCCCGGCAACATAAGGTGAAAACTTGCCCATCGGAAGCATGAAACCCAGGGATAGAGACCAAGTTTCCACTAAGGTTGAGATGATCATAAAGAAGTATAATAATACTCATCCTTCTGAGAGGCAGTGTGGCAGAGTAGATAGAGTGCTGGATTTTGATCCAGGAAGATCTGGAGTATACTGGCTTTAAGACCCAGGGCATGTCACTTAACTTCTAAGTACTCTAGACAAAGACTGTTAAGTGGAAGACAAGGTGCTAGCCTGTTACTGCTATATAGAGTTTACTTATCTGGAAGTTCCTTATAATATCAGTGAGGTCACAGGTTCAGTCCCAATCCTTGCTCCTACCTACCTCACAGGGTTCTTTATGTGGAAAGTGCTTAGTACATATAAGTGTGAATTACTGTTATTATATCCTTAGAACCGTCAGCATTTGGCAAAGAGGATACCCAGGGCTTGCCTAACAAACCTAGCTGTGGAACAGTAACTAAAGTCCATAAGAGAGATGCCAAAGGCAAAAGTCGTCTGCATTTGGCTGCCAAGAGAGGAGATTTACCGCTAGTCAAAGCGCTAATAGGATCTGGAGCCCATCTAAACCAAAAGGATAATACAGGTTTGCATCATTCATTTTTCTAGTCAGCTTTATAATTTGAAATCCTTAAAATATGCATATATCATTTTAAATTTTGTCTTTTGTAACCACAGACTTTGTATGATTAATATTCTGTGCTTCCCCTTCAACCTATGAGATAGTGTGTGTGTGGCAGGGGGGCAGGTGTTGAACTGGAGATGAGGTGGAATTCAGTGTTTAGGAGTGAAAGGCAGCTAGCTGTGTTCTGAATTTTACCTGGGGATGAGAGTATGGATCATTTGGGGTGGGGTAGGAAGAGTTCAGGGTGACTAGATCAATGCTCTTAGGTAGATGGCTCCCAGATCTGAGAGTTTGATGGCCCATAGCTTTCGCCCTTCGTGTTGTCCTGAGGGACCATCTCCACATCTCCAGAAACTCCCAGCTCCTTTCGGATCAGTAAGTTTCCCTTCCTCCCTAAGTCAAGGCTCCTGTATAGTCAGAATTCTTTCCTGTTCACTTTGGCAGAGTAGAAAGAACTTTACCTGGGATCCAAACCAGCCTCTGCTTCACCAATCACTTCACCTCTCTGGGCATCCATTTTCTGGACTGTAAAATAAGGGTGCTTCTGGGGTCCTTCCCTTGCCTCAGGCCCATGATGATCCTGTGATCTCACAGCCTTATTTACATCTTCCCTAACAGTGTTCACTCCATTCTAGCCTGCCTACATGTATCATCATCATCATCATCATTCCTTTGGAATCATGGCTGGTTGATGCATTGATTAAAGTTCTTAATTCTTTCAGAGTTGTTTTTTCTTTACAGTTTTGTTACTGTATAAATTGTTCTCCTTGTTTTACTCACATCATTCTGCGTTAGATCATTCAAGACTTGCCAGGTTGTCTGAAACCATCCCTTTCTTCATTTCCTAAATTGAAATAATATTCCATTACATTCATTTACTATGAATTGTTAAGCCATTCCCCACTGATGGGCACACCATCTTCGTTTCCAGTTCTCAGCTACAACAAACAAAATTGTTTAAGTATTTTTTATGTGGATGAGTCTTTTCCCTATTTCTTTGATGTCTTTGGGGTTTTAGCCTGTTGCTAGTATTGGTGGAGGTGTATACTTCATTCAACAGACATCATCAGCCATTTTCATGCTCCACGTATACAGAAAATTCCCAGACTCACTCCATTAATAAGAGAAGATTGTAACAAGAATATGAGATGAGCGTGGGTTCTTAAGCAGTGATTCTGGCAGGGTGTATGATTTGATGCTAAAGATTATTTCCTTTGGTTTTGTTAGGATGGACCGCACTTCATGAGGCAGCTAAGAAGGGATTTAATGAAGTGATGGTGGAGTTGTTGAAAGCTGGTGCTGATGTTAATAGTCAAAGCCTGGATGGGCTTTTGCCTATACATAATGCTGTTTCAGGGAATCACTTAAAGGTACGGTGCACGCTCTATTTGCATTTTTGTGTTTTTTTCCCCTCTAGGAAAATTGGAGGGGGAAATGAAGTTATTTTTAACTGAGAACTATAATACATTCTTAAAATACTGAACATGGAAATCTACTTGAAATGATAAGTGAATATTAGAATCCATGTAAGGGCTTAAACATCACTGCATCTCAATAAGGATGACTTTCCTATTTGCTCTTCACAGCACAAGGCACATTCTATGTCAGAGCAAGCCCAAGAAGCCCAAAGTACAACATAGACATTGAAATGCAAGTTACAGACAGCTACATTTCTAACAAATTCACATTTAACTTCTTAAAAAGTATTATTTATTGTGTGGAAATCAAATGAATGAAACCGTGGTGTTATTTATCAGAATTCCTTAGTGGGTTTGGGGTTTTGAGGAAATGGAGACCAACAGGAGTTGTCTGTTTCTTTTGTTTTTGTTGTTGTTCTGGCATTTTCTTCTTTGTTTTCATTTGTCACAGCTGTGGTAACAATGCAGGTGAGAATTCCTGAAAGGATCCGAGATATTTCAATGAAAACAGAATCCAAATATGGATTCTAGAAATCTGTTAACTAGAAATGAACATTTTGTTTGGGAAGCTGGGATGACAGAAGTAGATCATTCAAAAGCTTATAGAAAAAAAAATCTTGGCTTAATAAAGCTGGTTGCTTGACCAGCCTAGCCAGGATATAAACAGAGAGGGAATTATTTTGCCTATTAACTGATATTCTTCTCTTAAAAAATGCTTGGGGACCTCTGTTTAAAGCATCAGGGTGACATGAAGACCTTCACACCATTTTTAGACTATGTATAGTCAAAGCATGATAGTACAAGGAGCAATGATGCAAAATTTGTAATTTGCAGAGTTATAAAGAAAAAAAACCATTGTTGAAGACTAAGAATGATGGCCTAACGTTTAGGGCTGCTCCCTTTACCCATGTAAAGTACTTTTTACTTTGAGCTATGTAAATTAAGAAAGCATTGGTGAAATTGTAAGGTTATTTGGTCGAAGGAATTAGAGATGACAAAGGAAGAAGAATCATTAAAGGTGATGAAATAATGGCAATTAAGAAAAGTGTTATTGCTATGAAAATGGCAACCAAGATAAAAAGAAACTCATTATACTCCCTTTTCTCCTCAGCCCTTAAATGTATATGGAAGCAGCCAAGGGCTGAAAATTAACCTCAGTACATCATAGCAGGGCATGATTAATATGAAAAGCACTGAGCCAGGAATTAAAAGATGGGTTCTACAAAGTTATTTAACTTCCCCTTTCTCACTTTCTTCACATTTTAAAAAAGAGGGTTGTGCCTGTCCTAGATGCTTCTCAGGATTCCTTCTAGTTATAAAAGTCTATGAATTTATGAAAATGGCTATATGGGTATATTTTTCTTTGGTGCTCTTCTCTATCTTCTTCTCCTGTCTACAGCATCATTCCTACTTAAAGAAAAAATTCTGTAAAAATGTTTTATGTATTTGTAGTTACACATACATGTGGTGCTTCACACCTCTCACAAAGGGAGTGTGCATGGTATGCTTTGGGCTGGCTTCCTTACACCAGCCTTTCCTCACTCTGGGAAGTCTAGGTTCCCTGAGAAGGGCTATCATCTTAGAGTCACCTTTGAATTCTCTAAGGGTCCTAGATATAATCCTGTTGTGAGGGATTATACACACCTTCTACTCACCATCATAGCTCTCCAAACACCCACAAGCACAGCCACTCACAATTATGATGTTATGGATTTTAAAGTTACAATTTACTTAACAATAATTATTGTTGTTGTTCAGTCATTTTCAGTTGTGTCCAACTATTTGTGGTTTTCTTGGCAAAGATACTGGAGTGGTTTGCCATTTCCTTCTCCAGCTCATTTTATAGATGAGGAAACTGAAGCAAACAGGGTTAGGTGACTTGCCCAGGGTCATATAGCTAGTAAGTGTCTGAGGCTGGATTTGAACTCAAGAAGATGAGTCTCCTTGACTTCAGGTCTAGCACTCTGTGTGCTGTGCCACCTAGCTATCCCAACAATAATTATTTATATTATGTAACAATAAGATTACCATTTTATACTACTATATGATAGTAAAATTACCAATTACCATTATAAAGAAAAATTGCCACTTAATAATGAGGTGAAAACAATAATATCAGAGGTACTTATATAAAGTGTATACAGTGATGATATATGCCATCCTAATCTACACATAAACCTGTCACATGTTCCTGTTGTGTGTGATAAAAAGATTTTAAATCACTTGGAGACAGCTCAAGGTGATTAGAGAAGGGTCTCTTTATTAGAATCTTGCAAGAAGCAGGCAGTCCAACCACTGAACAAAAAGTTCCAGGGTGGGGAGGGCCGAGGGCCCCGAGGCAGAAGGGTTAATTTATGCTAGCCAGGTGGGGGAGGGTGGAGTTTGGGAGGGGTTAGGGAGGAGTTGGGGTTTAAAGGGACATGCACTTTTCTATATTCACTGCGCAAACGCATTGCCCATAAGTCATTGAGAAAAATTGGGAGGGGGGCGAGTAAGGAGGTGTGGTTTTTGCCTTGACACGTCACTAGGTAACTTCTGGTCAAGGATGAATGACATAAGTCCAATATGGTGGTTGGGAGGATAGGCTTGATGTGCCAAGTTTGGAAGCTAGACTGATTAGGGGTTTCAAGAGGTCCCATCTTGGGAGTGAGTCATCTTCTGATAGTGCTTTTCAAGGTTCCTAAGCAGCTGGCCACTAAGAACAAAGGAACTATGTATTTCTCTAAGAATACTTGAGTG